>CAUYQG010192295.1:0-31844 GCA_963574415.1 Tarsius wallacei
TAATGTATAAAAGTCAAAAGTTTGGTAAATTTCTACATATAAAATAACAAATATGGCCAGGCTTGGTGGCTCAGCCTGTAATCCCGCGCCTTTGGGAGGCTAAGGTGAGTGGATTGCCTGAGCCCGCGGGTTCGAGACCCGCTTGGGCAAGCGAGACCTCATCTCTACAATAAATCAAAAAATTAGCCGGGCGTGGTTGTGCGCGCCTGTAGTTCCAGCTACTTGGAAGGCTGAGGCGGAAGGATCGCCAGAGCCCAGTGGGTCGAGGCTGCGGTGGCCGGGAGCGGCCACTGCACTCCAGTCTGGGCGACAGATTGAGACTCCAACTCAAAAAAAAAATAATAATAACAAATATGTTGTACTAATATAGCATTAATAGAATATTTGTAAAAGATTAAATAGAAAATTAAATGACAATTTAAAATTAATTTTCCTTTAAAGAAAGCAAAAATGGGGAAAAATAAAATAAATTTTACAGATATGGTAACTACTCATAGATAATATTATTTGAAATGGAAAAATAAACCAGATACACTAGAATATGAGGTTGAAGTAGAAAGCAAGATATACATGATATACAACTGTTGTCTACTTATTCTCAGAAAGTTGTTTCTGAGGGAGAGACAGTACATTAACTCACTCTTGAACAGGCCAGCAGATGACAATGTTGAAGTGGATTCAAATAAATGCTTGATGAATATGGAAACGGAGTTTGACTCAATTAAAAGGCATAGAAGCAATATGTGCCATCATTGCATGTAATAGTAATACTTTGAAATAAATTTTATTTATTTGCATATTTTATTAAAGCTACAAGTAGTTTCAAAGCCACAGACAGATTCTATTTAATTTAGACAAAAAAATAACAGAATGGTTGATAATTGATTAAATTACTTCTTGCCTTTGTCTATACATTATGCATCCCAAAGCAAATAATAACCATTTCTACTTACGTAGATCTTAACCAACTTTACTGCTTATGTGTTTTCCATGTTCCACTGAATACTTAAATAATGTATAAGTGTTTTAAAAATACAAAATCTTGACTCTCAAAAGAAATTCTGCTTCTATTAGTATGGGAAATGGACACCATCAGTATTGTTAAAAAACTCCCCAAACTGTTTTAATGTGTGGCAAAACTTGGAACCACCATCTTAATCAATCTGATATACACAAAATTAACTCATTTCATTTAAACATTTATCAGAAATGTAAACCATCTTGCTTCCCCTCTGACAATAGATGCAAACATCATCTGTCATTAAAGATCTTGTTTTCAATATTCTCTCTCTATTTTTCATGGGTTTTGGTACTCTATGTTGTGAGCCCTTACAGGGAGAAGATGAAACTGGCAGGCTCTTGGTAATAGAAGAAGTGATTGGAAATAGCTTATTACAACTGCAAGGCCGGTTGGACTCTGATTGCAGCTGATCTAAAAATATAAAGCTAGAATGATGAAGGAGAGTTTTATGATAAACAACTCTTGAGTGTCAAGAAGGTTCATGTACAATATGTGTGTCCAGACTAAAGGACCATAGAAAGCCTCAGGGTG
The DNA here is from genome assembly GCA_963574415.1 of Tarsius wallacei. NCBI lineage: Eukaryota > Metazoa > Chordata > Mammalia > Primates > Tarsiidae > Tarsius > Tarsius wallacei. The sequence goes on from CAUYQG010192295.1 coordinate 1,553, forward strand.
TTATGTCAGGGTCAGCTCCAGGGATGGCTGCCCACCTATCACAGCATATTAGCCAAGTACTGCAATTAATTACATAGTAAAGATTAGGCATAAAAAGATATAAGCAGCTCTCAGATTACAATAAAATTGTAAAATAGAAATACACATCAGTGTAAAAACTTTAAATAGTTTTAAACACTTAGCAAATTATTTTGTTTACATTTTAATTGATTACATGCATAGAAAATAATATACTGTCCCTTTATATATTTATTTTTACATTGAAATTAGTTTGTAAATATACCTTTAATATTTAAATATATAAGAATTTGAAATTTTTCAGTAAGCAAATTGAGGTCATTTATCTCTTTAGTAACTAAGACGATAAGGCGGCAAAAATGGTTAATATATTTAGTTAATGTAAAGGTTATGAAAATATAAATATGTAGTTTTATATGGAGTTTTACATTGCTAAATATTCTTGTACAAGCAGGCCTTCTCTTAGCAGATGAGTAATTATTTGACAAATGTATATATTTTGGAGACTGAGGCTTAAAAACACTATTTTTTTTTTTTTTTTTTTAGTTGGAGTCTCAATCCGTTGCCTAGACTGGAGTGTAGTCGACTGCTGGACTCTGGCGATCCTTCCGCCTCAGCCTTCCAAGTAGCTGGAACTAGAGGCGCGCTCTACCACGCCTGGCTAATTTTTGATTTATTGTAGAGATGAGGTCTCACCAAGTTGCCCAGGCGGGTCTCGAACCCGCGGGCTCAGGCAATCCACTCACCTCAGCCTCCCAAGGCACGGGATTACAGGCTAAGCCACCAAGCCCAGCTAAAAACACTATTATATCTTACTTTCAGAGTAAATATTTCTTTTTTTTCTCTCAGTAAATCATACTTTTGGTTATAGAGCTTAGAGATTATGAAAATTAATGATTTTAGTAAATAGACATTTAACATAGTTTATCAAGTGTACTGTTTTGTAAAGTTTCATAAAATTAGTAATTAAAAAATGCTTCTTATGGCTACTTCTTTCAAAATAATCTGTTCACATTGAACATCTTGTTGACATTTTCTCTCCTTGAGAAAAAGTTAGATTCTTTTATTATTCAAAGACATTAATGAGAACTATCTCTCACTGAGGATGCATAAGAAATATTGATTGACTAAAGAAAGAAGTGTAAGCCAGGATATATAGATTACCTCTGCAAAAATAGAGTACACCTTTTCTATTGCATCTTGTGAATTTCATACTATTAACTTTTCTACACTCACTGAAACCAGCACATATGTCTGCATCCCCCAATAAGATATTGTGGGTCAGCATATAATTTAAGGTTAGAAAAATAGTGACATTGATGCAGATTTTTCAGGTCAGCCTGGGTTTCAAGAGTGTCATCTCAATGGCTCAGCCAGCAAAGCCCAAGAGAGGGTCGTGAAGGGACTGGTAAGTGTAACCCCACAAGTGTCAGCTCTAATGGGCTGGCAAGCCAAGCCCTGAGTATTGCTGGTTTGGTGAGTTGGCAAGCCTAGCCCCTTGGGTGCCTCAGCTTCGGAGTCTCGCCTTCCTCTGGCAGCTCTCCTGGTTCAGCTGGCTCTGTCAGCTGGCAAGCCAGCCTCTGGGATGTATAACTTTTCGACTCTGATGATCTTCTGCAGCTCTTCAGGATCAAGGTTCTTGTCTCATGTCCAGGAAGAATGAGGGACATGGACAGTAGGAGAAAGCAGGATTTTTTGAGGACAGAAAAGCTCCCACAGCAGGAGGGGTGCCAAAGGCGTGGCCCATCTGGGGTTGAAAGCCTGGTGCTTATATACCCCTAAGTCCAAGTCGATTGGCTAGCACTAGCTGTGAGCTGCAGCTGTTCTGATTGATGAGTATTACGGTAGGGACCTAATGATGAGCTGAGGGGTTGCTTTTCAATCCCAACAGTGAGTACTTTAGTTCTAGCTTGAGAGGCTTGCAGGGAGTTGTTTATCAATGCTGAGCCTGAGAAGCCTGCTGGGCTACATTGTTACCAGAGGACCTGCCTGTCTGTCTGCCTAAACTTTTTCTAGCTACTTCCTGTCTCAATGTTATAAAAATATTAATAAAAGAAGTAGGGCAAGTTGGAGCTATTAGTGTCTCTATGTCAATAAAGAGCTAAGAGGGCAATGACAACTTGGAAAATAAGTTAATGGTCTTTTGAATTCTATGCTATAGAGTTAGGATGGGATATTAGAATGAAAAATATGAAGGCAGGAAGGAGTTGAAATATTTTCAGTAAATTCTCTGTGGCTCCCATTAAAGATTTCTTTCCATTCAGGTCTTTGGCAACCTTGGAAAGATCTATTCCCTCTTTTCTTCTTTCCTCGTTTACCAAATATGACACAGCAAAACGAACAATATTTTGTGACCAAAAATACAGCAGTTGCCACACAACCAGCAGGAATCCAATCACAAGTTAATGATCTGCTGAATTCTATATAAGTGGAATCAAATATTAGAATGGAAAATACAAAAACGGGAAGGAAGTGATATGTTCTTGTTAAGTTATTTGTAGCTAAAATTAACAGGATTGCTTCATTCAGGCCTTTCCCAAATTTGGAAAAAATCTATTCCTTCTTTTTCTTTTTTTCTGTTTTACCAAATTTTTGACAGGACCACAAGCAGCATTTTATAATCAAGAAAAGAGCAGTTGCTATGCAGGCCAACAGGAAGCCAATCACATCCAAAGAGTAGTACTGGAACCAGGTGAGATCATGAACAGCTGGCCGCAGGTGCTTGGCTCCTTTGTGGCGCATGACATACTCTATCCAGAAAACTGCTCTATCCAAGGGTTTTACAGGTTGATCATGGTGAATTCTCGATAACCGCATAGCATTCTCTTTATAACTAGAAGGCAAAAACACATACAGAAATTAGAAAGTTTTATTTTTGTTATAGTAACAGATAAGTAGGTAAAACATGGTATATGTTATACATGCCAAAAAGCTTGTTGAGGAAAAATATTGCTTCTTGTGACACATGCTTTCTTGACTGTATAAAACTGTGTGGAAAGATCTCTTAAAAAGTCTATAAGCATATTCTTTAATATTTTCTGGCATGATGTATATTATAATTAATGATGTTTCAACCTTTAAAACAGTAGTACTTACGAAGGTTCATAAATCACTGTTCTCAAAGCCCTGAGCACATCTGCACTTGTCATTGTGCTGAAGTTTATTTCTACAGCTGCTCCTTTGACCTTCATGTGAATGATGTTATCATACTGATCACCAAATATGGGAACTCCCACCATAGGGACCCCATGGTAAATAGCTTCATAGATTCCATTTATTCCACCATGAGTGATAAAAGCTTTGGTTTTGGGATGACCTAGGTTAGGAATTAGATAAGAAATGATGAGGTTTTAATTATGATATACTACAATTTCAGAGACCAAAGAGTAAACAATAAAAAATGAAAAATGAAAAATTTATGAAATAATTAATCGAAGAAGGCAACCACCCAACAGAGAATCTTATTATTAAAACTCAAAGGATTCACACCCCTAAACAGCATACTTGTATTTATCGGCATTGTTGCCAAATATTTTTACTATCATAAGAAAATAATATTTCTTCATTGCCTGATATTATTGCATTAACAATAGATCATGTTAAAGTATAAAATTAATGGCCAATTATTAATTACATCATTTTCAAAACTGGAGGCAAAATAAAAGTTTTATAATCATTAAATATTTGCTGAATTTATTAACCATGAAGCAGTTCTTTGTTTTCTTGTCCCTCATTCAATTGCGTATATTAACATTTTCATACCAAGAAGATCATTCTGAGGTATCCAATCATAAAGCTGAATATTGGCTCCTAATGTGGCTGGTTTTTTTCCTTGGTATCTCCATAAAACCTGTAGAAGAAAACACATTTATATTACAAGTTAAGTCAAAGATAATCACATTTTGGGACTGCAGGGTATTTATAAATCATAAACTCAATCTACTTCAGGTGATAGTTGAGAGAGGAACATATAAAGGTACAGTGCAAACACTGAAAGGAACAGTGGGACAGTCTATGATCACTTTCTAAAATAATATGAACCAGTCCTCTATTAAGTATACTATTGTTATTTTGTTTTTCATCAATTAAAACATCAAAACTGAACTGGATTTTTAAAAGGTGGTACAGATGGAATATTGCACAGTCATAAAGAAGGACAAAATTATGGACTTTGCAGCAACTTGGCTGATTTAGAGTCTATCAGACTCTGATTTATCACAGAAACAAAGATCTGAGTACCACATGTTCTCACTCATAAGCAGACTCATAAGTATACCACAATATATAAGAAAGGGATTGTCAATAGTGGGATATTGCTGCGGGGGAAGGGGGCACATCATATCAATAAGGATACCTGATCTCAGACCAGGCAAAGTGGGGACAAAAGGGAGGCCCAAACTTTACCTGTAAGATGACCACTTGTATTCCTAAATCTGAATTGTACCTCACATCTTTAAAATCAAAAAAAAAAATTCTTTAAATTGACTGGGATCAAGATTTTAAGGGCATAAATAAAAATAAAAATAAAGCAGTACTGGCTAATCAATTAATATATGAGAAGTAAAATTATAAGCATGCAATTTGTGGTTAAATTTATGTCTCTCAGTCATCCTAGGTTTATTAACAAATGTACAGTTTCCTGCAATTATAATATATTTTAATTTTTTTGATAATTGATTTTCTTCTCTTCTTACTTTCATCCCTGCCTACTTCTCCATTTTTTAAATTTAATTTATTTAATTTTTTATTAAGAAATAAGGAGACGGGGTTACTTATACATTATTGTACAATGTTAAATTTTGTTTGAATTTGTACCTTCAGTTACATAGTTTTTTGGGGGGAGAAGCCTAGTAAAACTCTTGATTTTAAAAAGAAAGAATGGCATAGATGTTTTAAATCACCCGACAGAGAATCTTATTATTAAAACTCAAAGCATTCACATCCTTAATCAGCATACTTGTATTTATAGGGTTTTATACAATTTAACTAAATATAAATTTTTAAAAAATTTTTTGAATAGTTTATAAATAGCGCTATCTAAAAATTTAGATGTAGAATTATGGCAATAACATTAAAACTAATTGAGTAGCATAAATTATTACATGCAGATTGCTTGACTATAAAGTTAAAATTGTAGTTGCCTTTTAACTCTACAAAATTCTAATCAATTAGAAAGAATACCTAAGTCTAAGTTCTACTTCTATGCCTGAGTACACCAGATAGAGTTCTAAAACAACCAAATATGTGGAGGATATGCATGAGTATAATTCCTCTCTATCTTTGTTATATCAGTTTCCTCCTTTTTCTGTTCCTTGGAGCTATCACATCTCATACATTTCATAATTTTTTTTTTTAAACGTCAGCACAGGCCTGCAGATTTCAAATTCTACAATTTTAGCTATAAGCTTTGGTGTTTTTTTTTTTAATTAAAAACAAACAACTACAAAGAGAGATGTTTTCATAATAAGAGCAAGACTTGGTAGGCAAATGATCAATTGAGCCAAATACACATTACAATGCTTTACACATTTTGGTACAAATTTTGATGTCTGTTATGATAAGTGGAAAATGAGACTAAAGATTCAAATAAAAATCCATATATTTTTCACTGTGTGAATAGCTACTAATCGGAATTGGAGTTTGTACTGACCTTCTGTGGAATCTGGGCAAGGGCTGAAGCAATGAGATCAGCCTTTTCTGTTGTAAGATTTTGAAGTACTGACCCTAAAGAAAATACCACAATCCCATCTTCACCTGAGCTCTGTACAAATTCTTCCATTTCCTGCAGTCAAAAAATTTTCTGTATTACAAACATGCAACATCACAAAGAATAAAATAAACTTGCACTTATAACATAATATATGATGGGTTGTTGGAAGTATACTTACGTCAGCCCTGTATTCACACATTTTTTTGCCATCTACTCTCATATGTTGATATTTGCGTGTGAAACATATGGCTTAATACATAATCATTCATTACTAGAAAAGGCATACAACCAAGTTGTTACACAAAAAACTTAAGCAAAAAGATTATAGCTATTTTCTTATTTGGTAGTTACCAAATTCTAATAAAATGGTTGCTAACTCAAAAACATTTCTAGAGGTGGCATCAGGAAGATGATCATCAATCCCCACGAAAAGTACAAGTAGCAACTATGCAAATACAAGAGTACCACCTAGAAAGTACTAGCACTCAGAGGAGGAGCAGAAAAATGTCTGAGTTCACAGAAACTTAAGAAAATCCATCATGGGCAAAAGCAACAGTGTTTTTGGACTGCGCCACCTCCGTCTCCAAACCAAGATAGCAGCAATCATAGATAATGTCCCTGTACCTATACTTATGAGGGTAGAAGAAAGAAATTGCAGGTGGACACTTAATCTTCCCACTGGTTTTTGAATATTTCTGGGAAGCCTGCTTTTGTTCCATTCCACAGGAGACATTAGGAGTGCCAGCTGGGCTAAACCATATTAGGTGAGTTGGAAGTAAAAAGCAAGATCACTAATCACAGAGCCTGGCACTCAGATGTTGACAACTGCTTTGAGTTCCTATTAGTAGGAACTCCACACTAAGGAGACTGGCCAGCACCATAGCAGTGCAGGAGGAAAAATCCAAGACAAAGCTTACATCTTTGGCTAGATAACAGCGGGGAAGAGATTTAGTTCTGTTGCTGTATTTAATATTTTGTGCCAGCCCTAAGTCCTCCCCAGTACAGAAAGCCACTTCAGCCCAGTGATTAAGTTATGATATTAAGTAGTAAAGGCTGAACACCATCGGAGAAAACCTACAAAAACTAGAATAAGGTGCTATCTCCTTAAATATATAGGCACTAATGTAAAATGCAAGAATTGTTAAGATAAAAAGAAAGAAAGAAAATATTACACCCCCCAAAATAACCAATGAAGCTCTAATAAAGTATCATAAGGCTTGATGATCAATAAAATATCTAAGAAAAATAAAAATAAATCTCTTTAAAAAGTTCAGGAATCACAATAAATACAAATATATTGTTTTTTAAAAAAGGAAAATAATCCAGAAACTAATGAGAAATTGACAAAGAAGTAGAAATAATTTCAAAAAACACAATAAATCAAAATTTTATAGATAAGGAAAAAACTGAACTAAAAAACTAATTAGAAAACTTCAGTGGTAAACTTGATCAAAGGAAAGAGTCTGTTAGTTCAAAGAGAGTTTTAGTGATTACCCAAACAGAAGATAAAAAAGAAAGAAATAATAAAAAACACTGAAAGTCTACATGAATATGGAACACTATCAAGCAAACTACCTTAACATAATAGGAATTCCTGAAGGAGAAAAGTTATTAAAAGGCCTAGAAATTATGTTTAAAAAAAAAAAGACTAAAAGTAATCCAAATGTAGAGAAATACAACCGTCTTTAGGAGCATTTAACTAAGAGATCATCAGTCAAATTCTACCTAAAGAGGAATTTTTTTTTTCTTTTTTCTTTTGAGTTGGAGTCTCAGGCTGGAGTGCAGTGGCACGCTCACAGCTACCACAGACTTGAGCTGCTGTGCTCATGTGATCTTTCCGCTTCAGCCTTCCAAGTAGTAGGAACTACCACGCCAAGCTAATTTTTTTTTTTTTTAATTTATAGCAGAGATGAGGTCTCACCAAGTTGCCCAGGCTGGCCTCCAACCCCTGTACTCAGGTAACCCTCTTGGCTTCTGCCTCCCAAATTGCTGGGATAACAGGAGTGAGCCACAGCACCCAGCAAGAGTAATTCTTAAAGGCACATAATCAAATTATCAAAAATCAAAGACAAGAAAGAATACTAAAAGCAACAAGAAAAAATATCTATTTCACTTTCATTGTGTCCCAATACTGCTTTCAGCAGATTTCTCAGGAAAAACAAAAACAAAAACAAAAACAAAAACAAAAAACTACAGTCAAGAGGAAAGAGAAATAATACATTAAAAGTGTGGAAGGTGAAAAGAAAAAAAGTCCTGTCGTTCAAAAATTCTCAAAGCACAAAGAGAGGAAGATGTTCCCAGACATACAAAAGCTAAAGGAATTTAACAACACTAGAACTGTCTTATAATAAATGCTAAAAGGGAATTCCTCAACTGGAGAGAAAAAGGTACCCGCGTATAACAAGAAAACTTCTGAATGTATAAAAAGCACTGGTAAAACGAATTATTAAGACAAATTCAGAAAATTTTGATACTATAGTTGTGGTATGAAAATCACTTATATACTTAGTATAAAAATTAAAAATAAACCTCTTAAAGACTGTAATAATTACAATTGGTTAAGAGATGGACAATGTAAAACATTAAACTGAGAAAAAGTAAAACTGGGGGAGAAATGGTTTTTAAATTTATGTTTTTTGGTTCATTTTCTTTTCTTTGTGGCCAAAGGCATGTTGCTATTATTTTAAAATAGAATGTTATAGCTATAAAGTATTTTTGTAAATCTCAAAGCAAAAACTATAATAGATAAATTAAAAATAAATAGCATGGAATCAAAACATACTACTAAAAAATATACTTTACCACAAGTAAGATAGAAAGAAAAGGATTTTTAAAATAATCAGAAAACACTGACAAAATAGCAATAGTAAATTCTTTAGTACTAATATTATCCTTGAATGTAAATAGATTATGTTATTTAAAAGATATAGAGTAGCTAAATGAATAACAAGAAAACAACGAGACCCAACTATATCCTCTTTATAAAAAGTTTACCATAAAGACATCTATAGGCTAAAAGTAAAAAAATAAAAAAAAGATTACATGATAATGAAAACCAAAAAATAATAGCAGAAGAGGTTACAATTATATCAGATAGAAAGGGTTTTAAGTCAAGAATAATTTTTTAAAAGACAAAGAAAACAATTATGAAATGATAAAGGGGTCATTACAGCAACAGTATATAATAATTAAGAATATGTGTAAGTCTCTAAAGCAGAGTAGCCAAATATGTAAAGCAAATATTGGACTTAAAGGGAGAGAATAGCTATAACATAATAATACCAGAGAACTTCAAGATCCCAATTACAGTAATACATGAATTATCCAGAAATAAAATCAACAAAGAAACAGCAGAGTTAAAATGTACCGCCCCAAAATAATTTAAAATATGTAAAAGAAAACAACTAACAGACATTCATAGAACATTTCTTTCACGGAACAACTGGAGAATGCACTTTCTTCACAACAGTCCATGCAACACTCTTCAAGATAAACCACATGTTATGTCACAAAAGAAGTCTTAATAAATTCTAAAAAAATCATGATGGTCTCATATGTCTTTTCTGAACAATATGGAATAAAATGAAATCAACATCAGAGAGAACATTACAAACAACTAAGAAACAGCACAACTACATGGAAATTAAACAATATGATCATGAACAACAAATGAATCTACAAAAATTAAAAACAAAGTTGAAACATTTTTTTGAGACAGGTAAAAATGGAAACACAAATACAGCAAAACCAGGTCTAAGAGAGAAGTTTATACATTCACATCAAAAAAGTAGAAAGATCTCAAATAAACAATCTATGTTAATACCTCAAAGAACTAGGAAAAAAAAGGAAACAAAATGACTAGAAAAAAAGAAATGGCAAAGATCAAAGCAGAAATAAAAGAAATAGAAATAAAAAGCAATATAAAACATGAACAGAGTTGAGTTTTTTGAAATAATAAACAAAATTGACAAATAGACTAACAAGAAAATACTTAAGTAAATAAAAAGGCAGATAAAAAAGAAAACACAATTGCTACCAGCAATAAAAGGGATTATAAGAGACTATTGAGGAAAAGCATATAAAACAATTGCAAAATCTATAAGAATTTGATGAATTCCTGAATAAATACAGCTTAGAATTGAATTAAAAAGAAATAGAAACATAAACAGAGAAATCATGAGTATAAAGATTGAATTAGTAATAAATGATCTTTTATTAAAAAAAGAGTGAACTAATGGCTTCACTACTAAAATCAATCAAACATATAAGAAGAATTAATATCAATTTTTTCTCAAACTCTTCCAAAACATTATAGAAAAGGACATACTTCAAAATCATTCTGTGAGGCTAACATTACCTTGATTTCAAAACCAGAGAATGAGAAAAACTATATACTTATAGGACAATAGACTTGATGGGTATAGAAATAATTTTTTTTTTTTTTTAGTTGGAGTCTCACTCTGTTGTCCAGGCTGGAAAGCAGTGGCATGCTAACTGCTACCCCAGCGTTGACCTGCTGGGCTCCAGCAATCCTTTGGCCTCAGCCTTCCAAGTAGCCAGAACTACAAGCATGTACTGCCACACCCAGCTAATTTTTTGATTTATTGTAGAGACGAGGGCTCACCATGTTGTCCAGGCTGGTCTTGAACCTGGAGGATCAGGCAATCCTCTCACCTAACAATTTTTAATAAAATACTAGCTAACCAAATCCAATAGCACATTAAGATTACACAACATAATCAACTTGGATTCATTCCAGGGATACCAGAAAGTTTCCACATATGCAAATCAATATGCATGATACATAACATCAAGACAGTGAAACATGAAAATCATATGAAATCTCAGTATATGCAGAAAAAGCATTTGATAAATCAATATCTCTTTATGAAAAACTCAACAAATTAAGTATGCAAAATATACTTCAAAATGAAAACATCCTATATGACAAAACTCCCAGTTAACACCATGTTGAGCAGAAAAAAGTTTAAAGCTTTTTCTCCAAGATCTGGAGTAAATAAAAAATGGCCACTTTCACTACTCTTATTTAACACATTACTGTAATTTCTAACCAGAGCAATTAGCCAAGAGAAAGAAATAAAAGGCATCTAAACTGGGAAGGAGGAAGTCTAATTATCTTTATACTGATAAAGCAATTAGACAATGCTTTATTTTATTTTATTTTTAATACAGAAAAATTTAAAGAGTCTGCCACAAACAACTCTTAGAATTGATAAACAAATTCATTAAATTTGCAGGAATCATCATACAAAAATTAGTAGTGTGTCTATATGGTAAATGTTAACTATCTTTAAAAAAAAAAGAAAGCAATCTCTTTTATAATAGCTACACACAATAAAATACCTTGGAATAAATTTGAAATATAATGAAAAATAAGATACCTATAATGAAATAATATAATAAGAAGTATAAGAATATTTTAAATACTCAAAGCAATCTTGACCAAAAAGAACAAAATTGAAGACGTCACACTACCTGATGTCAAAATATATCACATAGTTAAAGTAACCAACACAGCATGGTACTGCATAAAAACATACACACCAGTGTCACAAAATGGAGGGCCCTTTAAAAATCCATGCATTTACAGCAGCTAGAGTTTGGATTCTAGACTCCTCCAAACTTCATATTGGATTTGGAAACCAATGTAGGAGGTGGAGCCTAATGTGAGACATTTGTGTCATGAGGGTAGATCCCATGTGAATAAATGTAATCCCTCTCTGCAAGGTGGTGAGTGAGTTCTCATTTTATTAGTTCTCATGAGAGCTGGTTGTTAAAAAGGGCCTGGCACCTCCCCTCTCTCTGGTCTGTGGCTTCCTCTCTTGCCATGTGATCTTTGCATACACTGGTTCATCTTTGTTTTCAGTCATAAGTAAAAGTAGCCTGGGAACCTCATAGGAAGCAGGGCAGATGCCTACTCCATGGCTCTTGTACATAATGCAAAACTGTGAGCCAAATATGGTGAACAAACATTGGAGAAAAGACAATCCTTAGTAAGTGATGCTTGGAAAACTAAATACCCACATGCAGAAGAATAAAACTAGGCCCCTTCATTCACCATATAAATGATTTAACTATAACAGATGAAAGGATAAAATATAAGATTCGAAGTTATCAAATTACTTGGAGAAATTGTAAGAAACATGCTTCATGACATTGGTTTTGGCAAGGATTTTTAAAAATAATTATTCTATTTTTAAAATGCGGGGTGCTTATGTGGTCATCATACAGGTAAAGTGTGGGTACCCTTATTGTTGTTATGTGCCCTCCCTACCCAGAATTTTTTTTATAGTAACTCAAAAGCACAGACAAGAAATTTTTTTTTAAAAATTGACAAATAGGATACATCAAATATTGAGCTTCTGCAAAGCAAATGAAATGAAGAGTGAAAAAAACATCTACAATAAGAGAGAAAAATATCTGTAAACTAAGCATCTGACGGGGTTAATTTCTCAAATATATCAAAAGTCAAATAAGTCAAAAGGAAAAAAATAATTTGATTAAAAATGAACACAATACTTGAATAGATATTTCTCAAAAGTATACATGCAAATGACCAACAAGTATGTGAGAAAATATTCAAAATCACTAATCATTAGGAAAATGCAAGTCAAAACTACAATGAACTATCACCTTGCCCTTGCTATAATTATGATTATTAAAAAGCAAAAATAAATGCTAGTAAGAATGCAAAGAAAGAGAATGCATGCATTGTTGTTGGCAATGTAAATTAGTAGTGCTATTATGAAAAACAGTCTAGAGGTTTCTCAAAAAGTTAAAAATAGGACGACCAATTGATCCAGCAATCTCACTACTGGGTATATATACAAAGAAAATAAATCAATACATTAAAAGACACTTTTACTTGCATGTTTATTATGATACTACCCACAATTACAAAGAGAAGGAATAACTTAGATGTTCATCAGTGGACAAATGGATAAAGAAAAGTGGTATATAAACCCAATGGGATATATTTAAAAATGAAATCTTATTATTTACAAAAACATAGATCAACCTGGAACGCATAATGTAAAGTGAAATAAGCTAGGCACAGAAAGACAAATACCAGATGATATCACTTACACACAGAATGAAAAAAAAAAAAAACTAGCTTTAATGGAATGGCATGGGAAGAGAGAGAAGACAGGGAAGAGAAGGGAGGAAAGGGAGGGAGGAGAATAGGAAAAGGTTGGTCAATGAATTCAAAGTTAAGATTAGAAAGAATAAGATCTGCTATTATATTACATTGTAGTGTAATTATAGCTAATAATAATGTATATTTCAAGATTGCTAGGAAAATGTATTGAATTTTACTACCACAAAGGAACAAATATTTCAGGTTATAGACATGTTAAGTACCTGAATATTATCATTATGTAATGTATACATGTATTCTAAAATAACACTGTACCTCATAAATATGTACAATTATTTTGTGTCAATTTTAAATAAAATTAAAAATAAGCATTTCTTGAGAGACCCAAAATATGCCTAATTTTTATTTTTTTTGCATTACTAGCACAAAATTCCTGTTTAATAAATTTTTACTGTGTTCATCTACCATTGTTAAAATATATGGCTTCTATAATAATTTATGTGTGTGTGTATGCATGTGTGTTTAAAAGTGCTAGTTTAAAAATAAAGAGCAGTTTGACATAGAAGATTATCTAAAGAGTGATAGAAACTATTACCTCTCTCTCTGTATCTCTAAGCAGATAAAATTTTATTATGTCATGCCTCAAGAGAGCTTGATTTTCAGCTACACCTTTTCTGGTAGGAACAAGAACAATATTAATGTTCATAATTATGAAATAACACTTTATTTATCAATACACATGATACTATAAAAAATAAATCAATAATTCTGTTATGCTGCTGACCCTGAAACCATCCTAAAAAGATTTTGCTTATATTCTTGCAATACAAAAAGTGAGTATTTTCTCTTCACTCCAGTGAGTTAAACGCATTATCCTTACCACAGTTATTTTAGTAAATTCATTAATTTTATATTGTCTTGACATTTATTGAAAATGGAAGTTGTACCTTCTCATACAAGATCAGGGTTTCGTAAATATTGACACAGTTTAAGGTTTTCCACCTTCATGCACTTCCTCAATGTAGCCAGCATTTTACCTTGCACAACTGCTTCCTGGTAACCATGATTCTATGAGACAACTAGATAAAACCTATTTGTATTGAACCACTGTCTCTTCACAACTCACATAAACTATATAGTGACCACTTCTTAGTCACAGAGTTACTTAGTGGAACTTATGTCTGCTTGCACTGAAGCTACCAGTCACAATTTCCCACTGGAATCCCACCCAGGTAACATTCAGGAACTTAATAAGGGCTTTGACCAGCAGAATCCTAACTCTTTTTTTTCTCCCGACTGTTTGAATATATTTTATATATCTTTCTCCTTCCCATTGGTCCTAAGAGGTATGCTGAACTCTTTTCTCTAGAAACTGTAAGTTGTAAATGCTCTTGATAGTTATGTCATATGTTTTGCTGAATTGTCTTCTCTGTGTCTAATTTGACCAACACACACAAAGCTAACATATGTCCTGATCAGGGTTTCCGACAGAGTTTTTATTTTGATAGAAATAATAGAAACACAGATCAGACAAGCGCCATAAGTGTGAGTGTGAGTATAGACAAGTTTCCTATTAGAGAGACACTTGGTAATATATTTTACATACTGTGAAAGGGAGATTATAAACATCCACGACTAAATACGCTACAGCTCTGTCAATGCAAGGCTAGAGTTTATTGCTACTTTTGGGACAGGAACATCAAGACATATTCAAAGCAAAATGAATCAACAGTTACCAATGATTTCTTTTTGCCTTTCAATATGGTTTCTTCCAACATTGCTTAAATGTCACAATTTTTTTCTTTGAAGACTTAGGAATATCATATTCAATCTTATTTTCACTCTGAAAGAGACCTGCCATGAGGCTGGAAGATAACTATTCCAACCTTTGGCTCTTGCATTTCCTTGAGCTCTGTGTTATGATAATGATTCAATATTTCTATTACTGTCTACTGAGAGTAAGACCTTGCTTGCCTTAAGTAATTTCTGTAAAACTTTTCCCAAAAGTCCTACCACTTCCTCCTTGTGAATGGTCACAAAACATAATTAATTTTACTAATCACAAACAAGTCTTATTTCTAAGTTGTTGAAGATATGCCTATCTCTTTACAACATGATAAAAGTGTTCGCTTATAAACTTGACTTGATTGTGAGGGAAACTAGAGAAATCGCCTTAATGATTTCCATGGCTCTAATTTCCTGTTACTGTGATTTATTATTCATATTACAGTCAACATTGATATTTTAAGACTTCTGTAAGCTTAATTGTTCAGCATAATGTCTATAAGACCTTATATAGCAACCGTTAGAGTCCCGGTGACATGAAAATGAATGTGGAGAGGCAAGCTGAAAATATTCAGCATCATATTTCTGTAATTAAGGATGTAATTGTTCAATGAAAGGCAGATTTATAGTATAAAGTACATAATATCCCATAATACAATAGTCATACCTTAGGTAAAGGTTTGGCAGGTTTGCAGTGCAATCCTCCAACAAACTCAAAATTAGGTAAGTATGGTTGAGGAAACTCAAAATCCCAGTATGTTCGAATTAACCACATTTCAGCTTTCCCCACAGTCTCACATAATGTAGTGGGTCTTCCTAAAAAAGAAAAAAAAATTAGCGTATAATTTAACTAGAAAATTACACCACCAATTGTATATAATAAACAATTAGAAAAAAATAATGTGTAAGTCCTCTAGAATAATGTGACTTTTAGATGCTACATGAAAAGGGCATCAATAATATAATAGAAAACTAAAGGAAAAAGGGAAGGAAAGATGGAAGAAAGGGAGGACAGAAGAAAGGATAGAAGAAAGGAAGAACATGAAGAAATGGCAGTAATATATAAATGTATTTTCACAACATAAAAAACAAATACAACTCCAAATTACAAATAAATTTACTACTCATTTTTTTCAGATGATTTGCAGATGGTTACCCCACAATGTCTGCACCAAATCACATCTCTATGGCTTCTAATCTACAATCAAGAATATATAAGGAAGGATCCCACCAAGATCAGTCTATTGTATGCTCCTTTATTACACTTCACTATTTCAATTGGTAAGCCATTATTTTATTGGTCAGAATCCCCTGACTGATTTATATCCATGACAAAATCCTCTTTGAGTTGTCAGGTACCCATATACATACTGTGACTATTGCACACTTACTTCTTTTAGTGTTGCCTTCAAATGGCGTGTCTTGAAGGGAAATATATTCATAGCATTAATATCAGTTTTTTTTAAAGCAGATTAATGACTAGGTGCAAATAACCAAGCCAATTATTTCTGTTATATATAAAAATCTAATAGAAAAGAAAAATCTCTGATAAAAGTATTTTCTTTTAGAATTCTAGTAATAACAGTTGGTGGTAATATACACCACAGGGTAGAGAGGCTCTTGTTAGAATCATCACGTTTTTGTGTTTGAAGGTCATAAAACCCCATCTTTTAATCTGATAATGAAGAAATTTTACTGAAGGTATTCAGTTTGAAATTGCCAGAAGTTAGAATAGAAGTCTCTCTCAACCTCCAAGCAAATAGACTTGTTCCCTGGGCCTAACGTGCTGTCTTGAACTACCAATGATCAGGTAATTTTAATTTTCATAATATTAGCTCTTATTTAAGAAAGAGTCCATTTTAAGCAATTAGAGATAGTCAATATTTAAAAGGTTAATCCACAATAAAAAGTATAAGATTGATCAAGCTGAGCATGGTGGCTCACACCTGTAATCCCAGCACTTTAGGAAGCTGAGGTGAAAGAATTGCCTGAGCCCAGGGGTTCAAGATCAGCCTGGGCAACGTGGCGAGACCTTGCCTCTACAATACAAATTTAAAAATTAGCCAGGCACTGTGACAAGTGCTTGTAGTTCCAGCTATTTGGAAGGCTGAGATGGAAGGATCACCTGAGCTCAGCAGGTCAAGACTGAGGTGGTCTTGAGCGTGTCAATGCACTCCACCCTGGGTGACAGGGTGAGACTCAGACTCCAAAAAAAAAAAAGTATAAGAGTGATCAAAGAAAAGCGACCGAAAGTAACTTTAAATGTACAAAAGTTGATAAAAAAAATGTCATATTTGAAATGTCATACGAACCTACCTCAAAGATATTGTAGGGTTTGTTCCCATATATCCTCAACAAAGCAAATCACATTTTTCTTTCTCAGTGTATTAAAGTTATGCTTATAATACTTTTTAGTCTATTAGATGTGCAATAACATTTAATAACATGTCCAAAAACAATTTATATACTTGAATTGTAAACAATTTTACTTTTAAAAAATGCTAATGATTATCTGAGCTTCAGTGACTGTTAATATTTTACTGGTGGAGAGTCTTGCCTCAATATTGATAGCTGCTGATTGATTAAGTGGATGCTAGTGAAAGTTGTGGTGACTGGGGATTTTTTTTCCTCTTTTAATTTTTATTTTAAAATTGTGGGGTACAATTCAGGGTTAGGTATACAAATATTCATTGTGCAGTACCCTTATTGATGAGGTGTGCCTCCTAATTTATGAGGTGTGTCCCTGGGAATTTTTTAATAAAATAACAATAAAGTTTGCTGGATCAATTAACTTATTCTTTATGAAATATTTTTCTGTACCATGTGGTGATGTTTCATAGCATTTTACCAACAGTAGACCTTCTTTCAAAATTGGAGCTAATCCTCTCAAACTCTGATGCTACTTTATATTATTGAAGTAATATTCTAAATCATTTGATTACATTTCAACAGTTCTCCTACCATCTTAATCAGTAGCAGATTTTATCTCAAATAAAAACTTTCTTTTCTCATCCCTCTCCCTTAGATAAAACAAAAAACAAACAAAACTCATTTGCTCAAGTTTTTACAAAAATTTATACACATCTTCAGGCTCCACTTCTAGTCTTGTTCTCTTTCTATGTCTACATCTACAGTTAATTACTCAACTGAAGTCTTGAGCCCTTTAAAATTGCTTGTGAAAACTGTAATCAAATTCAAACTCTTGTTAATGTTAATATTTTGACCTCTTGTCATGAGTCATGAATTTTCTTAATAACATTTGAGAAGGTTTTCAATATAGTTCACCCAGATGCATTGTAGAAATCACTATCTAGGATGGCCTTACAAAAGTATTTTTAAGTAGTAAGATTTGAGTGTTAAAATTACACCCTGAACCATGAGCTGTAAAAATGGATGTACTAGCAGGCATAAAAACATTAATCTACCTCCACATCTTTACCAGGGCTCTTGGGGGACTAGGTACACTGTTAATGAGCAGTAATATTTTGAAAGAAATCTTTTTTTCTTTTGATTAGTAGTTCTCAACAGTGGTCATAAAATATTCAGGAAACCATGCTATAAACAGATATTTTGTCATTTAGGCTTTGTTGTTTCATTAAAAAAGCACAGGCAAAGCAGATTAACATAACTCTTAAGGACTCTTGAGTTTTGAGAATATTAAATAAGCATTGGCTTCTACTTAAAGTCATCAGCTTCATTAGGCCCTAATAAGAGAGTCAGCCTACCATTTGAAACTCTGAAACTAGGCATTCATTTCTCTTCTCAAAATATGAAGCCCTCAGATGGCATCTTCTTCCAATAGAAAGCTATTTTGTCTACATTACTTTAAAATATATATATATATATATATATATATAATTTTAAATATGAGGGTACAATTCAGGATTAGGTATAAAAGTGGGCATTGTACAGGTAAAGTTTGGGCCTCCCTTTGGTCCCCACTTCATCTGGCTTGAGATCAGGTGCCCTTATTGATGTTGTGTCCCCCCATCCCTCCACCCTGGCAGTATCACTACTGCCAATCCCTTTCTTACAGTATTATGGTAAACGTTCAGGGTCTGCTTATGAGTGAAAACATGTGGTACTCTTCTTTGTTTCTGTGATAGATCACTGAGTATTGTATTTTTCTACATAAAAAATCTGTTTGGTGTAGCCATCTTCATCAGTTATTCCAGCTAGATCTGCAGCTTCTACATCAGCACTTTGTGCTTCAACTTGTACTTTTATTATGGATGAAGCTTCTTTCATCCAACCTTATAAATCAACCGTTGGTAGTTTCAAGTTTTTCTTCTGCAGTTTCTTCACCTTTCTCAAATTCATGTGACTAAAGAATCAGGTCCTTGCTCTATATTAGGCTGGAGCACATTGCATTGGCACTTTTACGGTTTACTGCAGCCTACTGAGTTGCTGGGATTGTAAGCATGAGCCACAGCACATGTCTCATTGACTTGATTTTCTATCTTGACCACTGAAACTTTCTCCTTATCAACTATAAGAATGTTTGCTAATTTATCAAGTTGTTGGTGTAGTCAGTACACCTACAAAATTATCAATTAAGTTTTTCATCTTATATGGGTATAGCTCATGTTGTCCTCAGTTACAAATGTGTCATTACAGTTCTCTAATCACAGATAACCATACCAGATATCATAATAAAATGTTGGAAAACGTGACAATTACCAAAATATTACACAGAGACACAAAGTGTGCACATGCTGTTGAAAAAATGATGCCAATAGACTTGCTCAATGCAGGATAGTCACAAACCTTTATTTTGTAAAAAACAAAAAAGAAAGACAGAAAGAAATATGCTTGTACATTAGAGCATAATAAACAATTAAAATGTACTGATATCCCATTTTCTTTAGTGTATTAATATGTACAACTGATTTATAACCAAAATAAATAATTTTATAAAATATATAATAAGCAATAGGCTATTAAGAGAGAGCTACAAAGTAAATATTTATATTGAAATGATTGATTGTTTCAAGCTACTCAATAGTTGTCAAATTTTTTTAAAGAATTCTTCAGAGTTTCCTAAATGCCTGTCCCAAGTATAGGAATGTGTCCTTTTCATTTCTTTTTTTTTTTTTAATACAGTTTTATCCTTCTATTCTGAGTCTTACCTGGGAACTTTCATCATAATACTATTATATCAATATTTGGTATGAATTCATTTAGAATTCTATATTTTAAATTAATCTCTGAGGGTAAACTTGACACCAAGATTCTGGTATTATTTATTTACATCTGTAGAGCCTAGCATGTTATCTTCAGCTAGTCAGTGCTTACTGACTGCTAAATTAATTAACTAGAGAAAATCAATGCATGTAAATTCAGATTATGTCTAAGGCTGAGAATATTTGATCTGGGTTTCTCTGAACATTAATTTTGTGAAACAGCATATACAGGAAAATTCAGCAGATTAAAATGGAAAACACTTATAATGTTTCACATATTTCATTTTTTTGTTTTTGTTTGTCTCCAAATATTTCTCAAATATTGTTTTAGAAAAATTCTGTTTTGCAATGACCACCTCAGATCACAGCTATGTGTACGAAATTGTAAACCAAAACCTTTTTTTTTTGCAGAAAAGGCAAAAAACTAGTAATAAGTCAATTAAGTGTACCCTAGTCAAGTACAAATTCTGCTACCTTTTACTTCACAAGATCTAATGTCTTTTTATCTTTTTCTAATCAATTTTTCTAAGTTTGTGAAGCAATAATCTAAGAAGCTAAAGAATTCTAGAAAATCTTTCAATATAACTAGTTTGATGAAACAGTTTAAAGAGGATTTTCTGAAGATTTTTCTGTAATTTATAAGAGTGATAAGAGTTATGGGCACCTTGTTCCAATAAAAATAGTATAAATTTGAGAGTAACAATCAGTGATTCTCAAATATTTGTGATGCAGATTTAAGCTATTTAAAGACTACCAAATACAATCTCTTTGTTAATGTTGTTCATATTCTATTTTCTTACTGGTGTTAAGAAAGTAGATTGTCTTACTCTTACAGCAAATACTATACTTTATTTAAAAAGAAAAACTACGTCATTTATAATATAAAAATTCATAGCATGGCACTTATATATGATATCCTACATATGGCAAATTTCTTTTGCTAACTAGAGAAAAATGAAAACAAGAGTCTCTTACCTAATATCTTACTGTAAAAGTCTTTCCAAAAATGGAAGTTGTAATCCTGTATCCAGAAGTCAAAGAAAAATGAAAGCATCATATTTTTTACTCGTTCCAGAAAGGTCATTTTGTCTGTTAATCTTGCCATCAGTACAGGAACATAGGAAAGTGGAGCTGGAAGTTTCCCACAGCATCTCTCCATAGTGCCTCCTATAGAAGCTCTAAGTGAGACTACAAAGGGGACTGCAAGCAACTCAGCCAACAGCTCCCCACAAGGTATCACAGGATCTATAAGCATTACATCGTAGTTGGTTTCCTGCAGCTTCTTCATGAGTGCCTGATTGTAGACAAAACTCTCACACAGAAGTTTAAAAAATCCACTCTGTTTAATAAAAAAATCATTCAGTTTTATCACTGATTGCCAGGTTGATGAGTTTGGCAAGACGTGAAGAACGAAGTCCACAAATTCGTTCTTTGACTTCTCAGAATAATCTTTGTCCTGCGTCGCATTGACCACCTCAAATTTTAGTGCAGAAGGCTTCTTGTAGTCAATTAACACCGCCTGTGAGTAAGTCAACACTGTTACTTCATGGCCCCTCTCTATGAGTTTGTCCAGAATGGTCTTGAGATTAAGCCAATGGCTCATGTCACAGGGCCACACCAGGACCTTCCCACTATATCCACAGCCAGCAAAGCAGAACTGCAGAAGAATAACTACTGAAGCCCACTTCTCAGACACCATGATGACAGCTCTCTCACACACTGCCCAGCAGCAGTTGAGTTGAGTGTTTAATGAGCAGAGTGGAAATTGCAATATAGACATAAAGTAAAGTTAAAAATTAATTTTTGTGACTAAAGGTCATTGGTTATTTGCAAGTTTAATGTGTACTTTAGAAATCAATCAGAAATGCAATATGTTACAAAAAGTTGAACTAATCTTCTGGAACACAAGTAAAATGCAAAAAATAGAGATACTTTTATTTTCTAGATTGATGACAAGGTGAACATTTTTAAAACCTTTAGATTAATATTTCACAAACAGAAACACATACACATAAACACACATCCATTCCACACTAAATTCAGGTGATGCAGATTTTTCAGGTCAGTCTGGGCTTGGAGAGTGCCAGCTCAATGGGTCATCCAGCCAAGTCCCCGAGGGGGTCATCGAGGGGCTGGTAAGCCTAGCCCCAGAAGTGTCAGCTCTAATGGGCTAGCAAGACAAGCCCTGAGAGTGTTGCTGGTTTGGTGGGCTGGCAAACCTCACTCCCGGGGTGTTAGTTCTGGTGGGCTGGCAAGCCAGGCCCTGAGAATGTTGCTGGTCCAGTGGGCTGGGAAGCCTACCCCTGGAGTGTTTCAGCTTCAGAGTCTTGCCTTCTTCCGGCAGCTCTCCTGGTTCAACTGGCTCAGTCAGCAGGCAAGTTAGCCTCTGCTGTTCGCCGCTCTTCAACTCTGAAGATCTTCTGCAGCTCTTCAGGTCACAGCTCTACATGGTCAAGGTTCTTATCTCATGCCCAGAAAGATTGAGGGACACTGACAATCAGAAAGTGAGAAAGCAGGATTTATTGAGAGAACAGAAAAGCTCCCACAGTGGGAGGGGACTCGAAGGGGTTACCCATCTGGGGCCAAAAACCTGGTGCTTATATAGCCCCAAGTCCAAACCAATTGGCTAGCACTAGCTGTGAGCTGTAGCTGTTCTGATTGGTCAGTATTAAGAACCAATCAGCAGGAGGTAGGGGCCTAATGGAGAGCTGATTGGTTGCTTTTCAATTCCAGCAGTGAGTACTTAAACTCTAGCTTGAGAGGCTCACAGGGAGCTTGTTTACCAATGCTGAGCCTGAGAGGCCTGCCAGGAGTTCGCTATATTGTTGCCAGAGGACCTGCCTGTCTGCCTAGCCTTTCTCCAGCTGTCTTCTGTCTCACAAGGTTCCAGATGATTTAGGGGAAGGCATGTTGCACAGTCCTTGCCATGGGGGCTACCTAATAATTTACTACTAATATGTTTTGATAGCTGTGGCAATTATTTTGATAAATGTTATATAACTGGTATAGAATATGCAAATCCAAAGAAAAAAATACATTTCTTTCTAACACAAAGCAATTAAGATATGCTTTAGAAATGCAGTTTACTTAAGAGATGAGATAAAAGTTTTGGTAAGATTTAGACAGTGTTTTGAAAGGAGAGATTTCACAATTAATAGAAGAAAAGCATCATGGATATTTGGAAATCATAGAACAGTAATAAATAGTACCAACATATTCAATTAATCCCTTCTACTAAAACCACACAAAGAGATCTTCAAAATAAAAAAGACTGTGGATCAATATCTCTTGTGATTATAGACACAAAAATTCTCAACATCACAGTAGCAAACTGAATCCAGGAACATACAAAATCAATTATATGCCACAAATAAGTTGGATTTATCTCAGGAATGCAAAATTTCTTTAACATTTAAACAATCTATTAATATAATACACCATATCTCTGGAAAGAAGAACAAAAATTACACGATTATCTCAATAAATGTTGAAAAATTTATGTAATGAAATACAGTACCTCTTATCATAACAGTACTCAAACTACAAATAGAGAGAAACTGCCTTAAACTGATCATTGGCATTTTAAAAAAAACACACAGGTAACACCATTTAATTAGTACAAACTAAACCCACTCTCCATATTTCCATTTAACATTGTATTGAATGCTCTAGTCAAGTCTATTAGGCAAGAATATGAAACAAAATGAATGTATATTGAAAAGAAAAAAACTGGCCAGGAGAAGTGGCTCATGCCTATAACCCTAACACATTGAGAGGCCAAGGCAAGAGGATTGCTTGAACCCAAAAGTTCAAGGCCAGCCTTGGCAAAAAAGCAAAACTCCATCTCAACAAAAAATTCAAAAATTAAATGAATTTTATCCATTTTTTTGTAGTGTTTCAAAGAACACAATCAAAAAGTAAAAAGAAAATCTACAGAGTTGGGGGATATGTTTGCAAATTGTATATCTAATGAGGTACTTATATCAAAAATATATAAAGAACACAACCCAATAATAAGAAAAATAACCCAATCAAAAGTGAACAAATGGTATGAATATGCGATGACTAATAAGAATATAAAAAATGCTCAGCATCACTAGATATCAAGAAAATGTAAGTCATAATAAGATATAACTTCAATCCTACTAACCAGCCAATAACTTAAAAGACATACAATAGTAAGTGCTAATTATAGAGAGAAATGGAAACCCTCATACCTTGCTGTTGTGAATGGAAAATGGTGCACCCACTTTGAAAAGCAGTCTAGCAACTCCTGAAAAGTTACATATACAGTTTAACTTAATTTAGTTAAACATAGAGTGGAATATGACTCTGTAATCCTACTTTTGCATATATATACTCAAGATAAATGAAGACATATCTACATAAAATTTGTACACAAATGTGAATGAGCATTGTTATTAATATGAACCAAAAACTGGGGAAAATATTAATGTCCATAAACTGATTAATAAATAAATAAAATGTGCATATGTTTACTATGGAATTATTATTTGGTAATAAAAAGGAATGAAGTTCTTACAGCCATACCATAAATAAACCTTTAAAATGTTATGATAAGTGAAAGAAGCCAGTCGTAATAGACCACATAGTATATTATTTTATTTAATTAAAAATGTCCAAATAGGCAAGACTATAGAGATAGGAATTTAACTAGCAGTTGCCCATGGTAGGGGAAATACAGAACCTGAGGTGGGGAAAAAAAGTCTAAAGTCGATTGGAGAGATAAAAATCCTCTAAAAGTGATTGTTGTGGTAGATGAACAATGTTATTAATTAATATGCAATATTGAATTTTACACAATAATTGGTAGTTTTTTATATATGAATGTCATCAATGTTTTAAAAAAATTTATTGAACCATGATGTTCAAGACATGATGATTCAGCTGCATAATTATTTTATTCTTGCTTCTGTATAAAAGAGATGGCAGAAACAGGAGCTTCTCACTGCCACTGTTCATGGCAGTATTCTAAAGTATGTTACACAAGCTGATTTATCCCTGCAAGAACATTGCTATTAACTGGATGATAGCATTTACAAACATAAAAGGTACATCGAACACACTTGTGCAAACAGGAGGTCATAAACTTTTGTCATCCACGTGCTCAGAGTGTTAATATAATGTATTTACTCTGAAATGCAAAAGTAACATTTTAACTTCTTGACTGATTTATCCTTGAGCACAAGCATGGGAAATGGCACAATGGAACAGCAGTTGAAAAAGGAGCATTGCGTCGCACCAGGATGTCTATGAAATGGGCTTCAGTTCTTCTGCTGCTATAGCTAAGTTATTACTTTAGCCCTGGGAATTGTGGGAAGGTGCTGGTGTGGCCCACAGAATACAGCCATTGGATGAATATGAAGACAATCCTGGATGAACTTGTCCGGAGAGGTCATGAGGTGACTGTATTGACAGCTTCATCTTCTATTCTTGTTGATCCCGGCAAATCGTCCACTATTAAGTTTGAAGTTTATCCTACCTCATTAACTAAAAATGATCTTAAGGATACTATCATGAGACTGGTCCATGCATGGACATATGTTCCAAAAGATACATTTTGGTCACATTTTTCACAAGTGCAAGAAATCATGTGGGAATATTCTAACATATTTAAAAGGTTCTGTGAAGATGTTGCTTTGAACAAGACACTTATGACTAAACTACAAGAGTCAAAGTTTGATGTCGTTCTTGCAGATGCCATTGGTCCTTGTGGTGAACTGCTGGCTTGCTATTTAACATACCCTTTGTGTACAGTCTCTGCATGTCCCCTGGCTACACACTTGAGAAGTATAGTGGAGGACTTCTGCTCCCTCCTTCCTATGTACCTGCTGTTATGTCGGAATTAAGTGATCAAATGACATTCATGGAAAGAGTAAAAAATATGATATATGTGCTTTATTTTGACTTTTGGTTTCAACCATTTGATATGAAGAAATGGGATCAGTTGTACAGTAAAGTGCTAGGTAAGTCATTTTTTTTATTGGTGCATGAAGCTCTAACCTTGTGTCTTTGAAGGTGAATTTATATAAAGTCAGAGGAGAATTTTTCTTTTTTTGGAAGTGAAATGATAAAATAAAAATATAAGATGATCTATCAATCTCACAACTGTTATGGGGAGGCTTACATTACAAAGTCAGTTTGAGCCGGGCTCGGTGGCTCAGCCTGTAATCCCATGCCTTGGGAGGCTGAGGTGAGTGGATTGCCTGAGCCCGCGGGTTCGAGACCCGCCTGGGCAAGCAAGACCTCATCTCTACAATAAATCAAAAAACTAGTCGGGCGTGGTAGCGCACGCCTGTAGTTCCAGCTACTTGGAAGGCTGAGGTGGAAGGATTGCCAGAGCCCAGCAGGTCGAGGCTGCAGTGGCTGGGAGTGGCCACTGCACTCCAGCCTGGGCAACAGAGTGAGACTCCAACTCAAAACAAAAACAAAAACAAAAACAAAGTCAGTTTGAATCCTGTTGCCATCACTCATGCAGAATATTGAAGGAAGTCATAAACTTGTAAATTAAAGCACCTGAGATTTATTTAAGTAATCACACATCCATTTTACTACATGGTTTTTTTTTTAATCTTTAAAAAAAATAATTAGATACATCAAAAAACATCTCCCCAAAAGCAGACATTTAGAATGAGGAGTTACACATTTTTTTAGCATCACTATTTATGTTCCATTGAAAAAATTGTTTCTCCTTGTAGGCCTCAGTTTCTCTGTCTAGAAAATAAATATTTTCCCACATCACTGCAATGTTTTCTTTACAAATGAGAAATATAATGCCTTTATCCCACACACAAAAACCAATAGCAGTGATTTGAGAAGCCTAACGTTTCTTTACTTCTTCACTAAAGGCTTGACAGTCATTTGGCTTAAGGCTGACAAACTTATTGAAATGTGAACATCAAATTTTTTTCTATAAATTTTGCTTAAACTTTCCATTAGGAAAAAAATATGAGCCAAATTAAAATTGAGGACAAATCTCTATTTCAAAAATGTTTCAATGGTCGTTTGAAAATATATTTACATAAAACTAATATTATTAAGATCATAACGTGGACTAAATGGTACAATGATTTCACCCATGCTTTCATAATACTCACTTTTTGGATGAAGAGCCAAGAATCAAGGGACAAGTTGAATGAATGATGCAAATTAGAGTAAGTACTTCTTAGAAAATTGTCTTTATGGGTGCAGTACGATTAATTGCTTATGGAGCTCAAAGAGTTGCTTAAATGCATATCTATTACTATTGCAGCTTTGGAGAGTAAATTAATACATTCTTAATTCTCTTCGGCTTATTTAAATATTGTTTATGATTGTGAATATACTAATGTGACGTTAGAGATGTAGTTTCCTTTCACAATTCTCACAACACTTTGCCTTTCTTGCAAATACTTATGAGAAAATATATAATACATGAAAATAAAATTATGCCTTTGTATAAATATATGTATATTGTTTTAGCAAATCACAAACACTTAATATAGCTTTGGTTTCATCATTTTAACTCCTTTCAGAAAACACCTGGCATATTTACAATTCTTTTGTGTCATCTACCATTTTTCTTTTTTTCCTTCAGGAACACCCACTACATTCTTGGAGACAATGGGAAAAGCCGATATGTGGCTCATTTGAACCTATTGGGATTATGAATATCCTCGTCCATTCTTACCAAATTTTGATTTTGTTGGAGGACTCCACTGCAGACCTGCCAAAGCCCTGCCTAAGGTAAACATATTCATGTTTGCTTTGTTTTGTTTTGTTTGACTTTTCATTGGGAATAATTTTATATTTTTAATTCAGAGTGTTTGCCTTACAGTGAAAGAAAGATGGAAGATGGATAGGATAATGCAGATAATTATTAGAAACATATACTTCTATACCATCACAAGTATATACATTTTGCTATCAACACAGAATGAAGACCCATACTAAGGAGACTTTGACAATAAATTCAAGTCTTCATTATGCTACAAGTAAATATTTATTCATCATCATTCAAAAAATATTTATAAAGTGATTAGCACAAAGCACAGTTAAGTGATGGATATTCAGAGAAACAAAGTAGACACAATTTCTGTCCCCACACACTTTATGTTCTACTTTAAAAGATAGAATAAAATAAAGTAATACAAATTGTGTGGAAAGTATTATCTTAAGGAAAGGTAACAATACCCAAAAAAGCATCCAGCAGGAATAGAAAGTATTCTGGAATCACTGATAATTAAAGTGAGACATGAACAATGTGCAGGAATAGGTAAAGAAATGTGGAGGAGGCACACACTCAAAAAGCAGGTAAAGTGGTAAAGACAGTTCTCATGACTCCAAGTTTAATTTTGCAGGGAGAGACTATGTAAGAAGGAGATCATGCTGGAGAGGCAAGTTGGAGCCATAAAATTATTAGGAGTTGGCAATATTTATTAAGGGAAATAGGGAGTTACTGAAAATAATTAAAAAATGAAGAGCTGTAACAAGATTTCTTTGGTTAAGAAAGCTCCCAAGATGTTCAATGGATTGAATTGCAGAACAATGAAAGTGGAAGGAACAGACTATTTTTAAAAATTTGCATAAGCTTAGGAAACAGATGACGGAAAAGTGGACTAGAATGTTGACAGAGATAATTATGCCTATTTTATACAATAGTACCAGACATATTGTGTTGTGAGGGAAAAAAAGAGTTAATACAGATAAAAGACATAAAATGTCTCTGCACATAGTCAGTGATCCATAAATATTAATAATATTGTAAATATTGTCTTTTTAAAATTATTTCTAACACTATTAATTACTTATCATGTGCCATTCATTTGAGAGACAACTACTCATTAAATAGAAATTGATTACCCAACACATCAAGATTACATTCTCCAACAAAGTTCTACACGACTGATTATTTGTGGACTTGTTTAAAAAAATATAAGTATTGGTAGTTATTATAATCAAGTTGAAATTCGAAAATTATATTTCCTCCCCCAAAATTGTATTTTAAATTATAAGGATCTTCATCAGTATTCTCACTTAAAAAAAAAAACACAATTCCTTAGCAATGTAAATGTGTGCCCCTAACAATACTGGCAGCCAAAGCAAATATTTACTTGGTTTTATTCATTCATTTAAACTATCCAGCATTGAAAACCCAGAGGTTTACATCTTAGAATGTAAAAGGGATAGTTTACCCGGTAGATTAGGTATTTTCTGCCTTAAGCCTAGCCTGTAGTACACTTCAGCAAAATTCTTTTGGAAACTTGTGTCTCAGTATTGTAGCTACCTGACAG
The DNA here is from genome assembly GCA_963574415.1 of Tarsius wallacei. Taxonomy (NCBI): domain Eukaryota; kingdom Metazoa; phylum Chordata; class Mammalia; order Primates; family Tarsiidae; genus Tarsius; species Tarsius wallacei. Next base: position 30,662 of record CAUYQG010192295.1, read on the forward strand.
TGAAGCACAAAGAAAATGAACAGTTTATGTGTAATAAAGATCAAATAATTTCTACCATGTATATCTGAGAGTTCCCTTAGTTTACAATAAAAAATATTGTTAGTGTATAGAATATTTCTTGTAAAGAAATGTAAGAATGTAATATATTTTAAATTAACATCACATGTTTATGACACATGTAGAAAGTAGTCATTTTGTATTATGTCATTATATAATCTTTTAGGATCATTTTGGTCTACCACCCTATTAGCTGCACCATAAAACTTATATACAGTTAAAATCAGTATATATGTTGAAGGCAAATTGCATAGGCTCTGTTTGGTAACTTTCTCATGGGACAAAAGCTGAGATAAGACTAGTAATAATTCTATATAATCCAATCCTATTTTAAAATAATTTTCTCATTTTTATATAAGAGAAAGTGATAGTGCCAGTAACGGGAAGAAGAGTTTATAAGAAGGAGGACAAGGAAGAGGATGAATGCTAGTACAATGATGATCATTACTAACGCTAGGCATTATCGACTTGCAGAAGGATCTGAATCCAAGTCAGGAGTTATGAAACCTGTTCTCAAACTCCTTATTATATAAAGCAATTTTTACTTCAAGTTATTTGTGTTTTTGTTAAATATTAGATTCTCACATAACTTCCGTACATGTTTTAAAAATAAGACATTTGGCATAATGTACTGTTTTGAAAATTAATGCAGCCATTTGTTTCATAATATATTGATATCAAAACATAGATATAATAAACCAAGATATGGCGACTCGATGTAAATGAAAGATATTCATAAAATAAACATTGGCAATAAATCAAATATCTTAAATTAGAATAGCTAGAAAATTCACACTACGTGCGTACTATACCACTACAATCATTCATCAGAAAATGTTTAATTACATGATCAGCCATAATTCAAATTTATGAGGGAGGAGACAAAAAAATGGAATTTATTTATAAAAAATTGTATATTTATTCTTACATGATTAAACCTTAGTCACCTTCAAAGTACTATCCATTTGATGCAATACACCTATGTATATGCTTTTTCTTTTCCTTTCTTTTTTTTTTTTGAGTTGGAGTCTCACTCTGTCACCCAGGCTGGAGTGCAGTGGCACGCTCATGGTCACAGCAGCCTCGACCTGCTGATCTCAGGCAATCCTTCCACCTCAGCCTTCCA
>CAUYQG010192297.1:0-27669 GCA_963574415.1 Tarsius wallacei
CGCGCCTGTAGTTCCAGCTACTTGGAAGGCTGAGGCAGAAGGATCGCCGGAGCCCAGCAGGTCAAGGCTGCGGTGGCCGGGAGCGGCCACTGCACTCCAGTCTGGGTGACAGAGTGAGACTCCAACTCAAAAAAAAAAAAATTTGCTCTATTTTGGCTATAAGCTAAATTCTTATAGGACTTGAAAGAATTCTAATTAAATAATAAGTCTATAATAGTATTTTAGATAGGTTCAACTAAAGCTGGAAGGCTCCTGGTAGGTATGGTGGTTCCCACACTGTGGGGAGGATATCTGGTAGATATGGTGGTGCTCAAGGGAAAGGAAGCTGGAATAAGAAAGTGAAGAAATGACAGATGTCATATGAGAACTACCTGAGAGGCGACCAGACTTACTAAAGAGAACTGGATGTCAACCTCCTATCTTCCTTATGTTGTCAGTGTGGCATTTGATTGGGTTTATGGGACATGGACTTAAATAATGTTTCTCAGGACTCAAAGTTTTCAGAGCTGGGAAAACAACCACAATGATAAGTCGTATAAAGACAGCTTGGCTCCTCAGGAAGTGCAAAGTCACAGCCAGTGTCTAGGAAACAGGCTTCAGATAGTCCTGGACTCACATGGTTAGAAAATGAGCCAGAAGATTGTAGGTCATATGTTCCTGAATCCAGATTTTCATAACAATTTAAATCCCTGGGACACTTTCAAAGATAAAGACTTAAAAACAAATTTTTTAAAGATAAAGACTTTTTCTTGCAATTGCTAAAATGCCAACTTCCATGGCATTTTGTTAGGAAACAGGTTGACATAATCAGTTCCTGGGGGAACACTGCCATACTTTTTAATAAAGCCTTTGTTTCCAGAGCTTAAGATGTTAGATGTTTTTATTCCACGTCAATCTAAGAATCTTATAACAGTCTTTGCACACTTAGCATTTAGTAGTTCAAAGCAGAAACTCATGGCCTTAACATTTATTTAATCTGTTTCAGTTTCCCTGTGAAAGCAAGTGTATTAGCATCTTCAGTTATACTCACTCATGCATGCACCTACCCACTTGTTTATCTTATTTTAATAAACATTTCTTAAGTGTACAAGCCAAAAACAATACTACAAAGTATACCAACAGATTAGTACTAAATAGGTACCTAGCTAGTAGGAGTTCAGATTTTTATGTGGAGGTAAATAAATGTTACAACTGAGAATGTGTCATATAGGAGAGATATGAACTGAGGACGCAGGTGAGGGGAATGACTTTTACTCCCTGGAAGACAAGACTTCAGAGAGGATGATACTGACACTGGATTTAAAAACTGAATGGGCAACCTTCAAAGTGAAAAAAGAGCAGGTCATTCTGATGGCACGGCAGGTGCAAAGGTTTGATGGCAGGAAAGAGTCGTCTTTCTTTTCCTTGTGTCTTTAACTTGTACTTCAAGGCAGCACTCACCACCTCTGGGAGTGTCATGTAAGCTTGGAGAGAGGGGTGGCGGTCTTTCCTGAGGAAGATTGTTTCTCTTCCAAAAGGGCCCAACTTGAAATTTATCTATTGAAATTAATACTGGCACAGTGACCCAATTATTGGAATAGTCTTTCTTTCCATTATTCATAAGGAGTTTGCATTTGATTAAAAAAGGAAAGATACAACAGTTCCCTGCCTGGTGGGATATTGAATGTTCCCAACACAAAGAAGTGATTAATGTTTGAGGTAGTAATATGGTAATTACCTGATCTGATCACTACATATGTTTCAAAACATCACTGTGCATGTACAAACACAATGTGCCAATTAAAAATATAAAAATAATGTATAATTATTAAAAATTAGAAAAGACTAACTCTTCTCACCTTGGCTTTACATTAGAATTACCTGGAGAACTGCCAAAAAATACCAGACTCCCTCAGCCACTTTAGACAAATTACATCAGATTCCCTAAGTATGGGGCCCAAACTCTGATAACATTTTTTTAAATTTCCAGGCAATTCAAAGGATAGCCAGGGTTTAGAAGTGCTAAAATAAACAATGTCCACCTTCTCTTCTTGCTCTAACATTTTGTGGTGTCAACTCAGTAAGAAACTAAACAAAAGACACGCTTTACATTTTCATCTTCACCGTTTGGGAGGATTTAAGTTTAGTGTCTTTCAGATTACTCATTGTGCAAAACCATTTTAGGGCACAAAACAACTGAAATCTACTATGAAGCAGCTGCGTGCAAATAAGCTTCACGAGGTCGTTGCTGATCAGCGTTTTAATAAGGTCAGGCTGGAGACAAGCTGTGCCAACAGAAGCATCAGCTACCAGGCTATGTTGTGTGTGGGCAGACGGCAGGAACGCCTACACTCTGTTCACCTCTCAGCACACGGGCTCTTCTGGAATGTGAGGATCCACAAGCATGTTCTTCACTGCACTGAAGAGGGGACGGGAAAGAGATCACAAAACACTGCAGTACAAATAGTCAACAACTTTAAATACAAGCATTTCCTTTGAATTTGCGATGTGTAACACAATGCAGATACTGGAAGTTTCTTTTTAGAAAACTGGTAAAACAAATCAATCATTTCTTTTCTTTTCTTTTCTTTTCTTTCTCCTCCCTCTCTCTTCCTTCCTTCCTTTCTTGAGTTGGGCGGGGGGCATCTCACTCTGTCGCCCAGGTTGGAGTGTAATGGCTCAATCACAGCTCACCACAGCCTTCATCTCCAGGGTTGGGGTGAGTCTTCTGCCTCAGCTTCCCAAGGAGCTGGGACTTAGGCACGCACCACCGCACCAGGCTAATTTTTTAATTTTTGTAAAGATAAGTTATCACTATGTTGCATAGGCTGGTCTTGAACTTTTGGGCTCAAGTGATCCTCCTGCCTTGGCCTTCCAAAGTGCTGGGATTACAGGTGTGAGCCACTGCACCCAGCCAATCATTACTTTTCTTATAATTTTAGCACTGAAGGGTCTTTGAAGGCTAGCTTGTCTAATATCTTGCCTATTTTCTACCTAAGGCTGATATTCCATTCTAGCAGACTTTATAACTTGCTACTTCTCTGCTTAACACTTTTTTTTCATGTGTGCCACTGATTTCACTATAATCTCTGCTTGCTAGGAAGTTCTTTGGTAAACTTAAATGAAATTTCCTTCTTCTTGAACATCATTCCTTCTTCCTAATTCACCTGAAGTCTTGCGGAACAAGTCTAATTTCCTCTACCACCTGAGAGCATTTTAAATTCTTGGGAGAGAGCTATACAGAGGCCCCAAGTTGTCTCCCTGACTATAACTTTCAAAGTCAATGTCTTTGAACCCCCCATGATGCTAATGGGTGGAGTGCCATTTTTATGCAGGAGCTATAGCTACTACCATAGTTTCCATAAGTAGCACCATGGAGTTTATCTGTAGAGTAGAAAATTAGAGCATTTTAGAGCTTATCTGTAGAGTAGAGCGTTTTATATTAAAAAAACAAGAGTATCTCCTACTTTTTATTTTAACAAAGGTATTACAGTGTTTGGGTTTACTTGCTTAGACAAAATTCCTTTTCCATGGCTCAGGATATAGGCTATTAGCAATTTCCAAAATGGCTAAAGTGTTCAACATTTTGTAAAACTAGATGAATAAGCAGCCTCCCACCCCTGCTCCTAAAACAAGCAATGAGCCATTTGGGGAACCAAGTGTTATCAGTTTTAATTTGCTTTCATATGAACTTCACAATTATGCCCCTCTCTCCCTGGAGATAATTAAGAACTTCCAAAACAGATGTTCATATGCAGTAAGAGGATTTTGAAAATGTTTTTGTTTTTGTTAACACAGAGATCATGGTTTTCTTTGGTGTATCAGCTTAAATAAAGTGCTATTCAACAGATTAGATGGTAATAATATTAGCCATTATCAGTTCCAAACAATGAATGTAGTCCATAGCACTTCAACAAAGTCTTGAAACAAAAGAAAAAAAAATCTCATAATTGGGGAAGAACTTAGAGACTCCATGATTCAACCTCTACTCTCTGTACCCATTTATCGATGGTATTTTGGTCTGTCTCCATCCTGTTCTTCATGAGATTAAAAAACTTTTATTCTCAGTGGGAGAATAGTCTGAACTCATACCCAGGAGACATCAGACCTTTGGTTTCTTCTTTAGAAAGCAATAGCACTTAGATAACCACTTAATATTTTAATGGTAAAATATTAAGTGTTATATTGCCAATTAATGTCAGTCATTATCCAATATGAGGACAGTGAGTACTCATACTATTTAATCCACCCTATTCAACCAAATAAGGTTAGCATCTGTCATTCTCAAATTCTCATGAGTTCACATGTCTTGCTAGAGACCACATGTAATCTTTATCTGGTGAATAAAAAGGCCGTCTTTCTCATGTTCAAAGGACATGTTCCAGAGATTCCCTGAAAAGAACAAAGAACTTAGTTATTGCTGACAGAATGTGCTGCCCACCCTCTTTCTCAATTTTGTTCATTTCTTTTGATGGCATTCAATGACATTCTAATCTTTCTCTTGCATGTATTCCACCTATTATTCTCTCTGTTAACAAGAAAGATATCCCCACTGAAACACCAGACTCAGGAAGAAGAAAAGGACCCACAGAAGTGGCTTCACAAAGCAACGGATGCTGGCCTCACACTTAGTATTTAAGAATCCAAGCACATTTGCCTATATTTCCCTACAACTGGAATGATTAACATAACCATCTAAAGCAGCACTGCCCGATAGAAATATGTCAGTCATAAAAGCAAGGCACACATAGAATTATGAATTTTCTAGTAGCCATGTTAACATAAGTAAAAAGAAATGGGAAATACTGATTTTAAAAATATGTTGTACTATAGACAAATATATTCAAGACATTACCATTCCAGCATGTAATCAATACAAAATTTATTGTGAGATCTATTACTTTTTTGGTACTAAACTTCAAAATCTGGTGTGTATTTTACACTTGTATTATAACCAATTTGGACTACCCACATTCCAAGCATTCCACAGTCATGTATGTGGCTAATGGATACTGCCTTGGAAAACACACTGACAGTGCAACATCTTTGTGAGTGTTCTTTTAAGGAACAAAAAGTATTGTGTTATATATTTCAAATATGGGGATAATTTCACAGCAAGTGAAAACTTGAATTTTAGGTCCCTTGCATATCTCTTGCACTTTTTGAATAATACCTAGAGTTAGCAGCAGTAATCAAGAACATCGGAGAAGCAGTCTGTGTCTATTCATCCTACAAAATGTAATCCTGAAGTTTCAGAACCCAGTGACAAATGAGTACAGATTGAAAACCACACGATGTTTATTGGCTGAGGTCCCTTCTGAATCCAATAAGAGCTATTAACATTCATGAAACATGTTACCCTGAAGTAAAGAATTCATCTTTGCATATCTGTCATTTATAATTTAATTTTCACAGAACAACTTACTTAAAAACTGTTTCTGAAGTCAGGGTTGGGTTCCAAATGTGTACAGACTTGGAATTCTAATTGGGATTTTTCTTTGCGGTCATTTTGCCCAAGAATAATTTTAAATTCTCAGGGGTCCCGTGGTAAGAGGTACCCTAAAAACAATGCAATAAAGCAAAAAAAAAAAAAAAAAAAAAACCCAACCTTCTTCTGATTCCAAATTATATGGGGGAATATTGAAATACATGAGTATATATAGTCATTAACTTCAAAAAAAAATTAAGTTCTTTGAAAACTGTTTATGTCATCATAATGACGGAACACTGCTAAGTGCAAATCAAGAAAGAATGAGGACTTATCTTCAAGAAATGTGCAGTATAAGTGGGACTGACAGAACTAGTCATGACTAATGTTGCAATAATGTAGTCAGAGTAGGAAACATGTCTATTCTTTAGAGCATCTCCAGAACGTAGCAAAGTTCCTGGTATATACCAAGTGCTTGGTCAATATCCACTGAATTAAGGAAAAGAGTTCCCTTTATGTAAGTTCATAGAGCAGCAAATGAAGGCTCCTATAAATAGATTTGCCTTGAGTAGGAGATGGTAATTTAGGTATATATCACTTATGTAGAGGTGAACGCACATGCATTCAAAACAATCAAAATATATTTATATCCTTCAGTGTAATATGAAATGGGTACATGGTTATATTAGCTTTGGATTCCTGCTAAAAATTACTACACATTCAGCAGCTTAAACAACACAAATGTATTCCCTTACAGTTCTGGAGTCAGATTCTGATGCAGGTTTCATTGGTCAAAAGTCAAGAGGGTCAGCAAAGCTAAATGCTTTTCTCAAGGCTCTAGGCAAGAATCCATTTCCTTTCTTTTTCCAGCATGTGGATGCTGCCTGTATTTCTTGATTCATGACCATCTTCCTTCATCATCAAAGCCATCAACATCATCTCTCTCTCTCTCTCTCTCTCTCTCATGATTCTTCTGTAGTCACATCTGTCTCTGACTGCAGCCAGGAAAGGTAGAAAATGTTCTCCAGTTTTAAAGATTCATATGATTTGATTGGTCACACTCAGATAACTCATCTCAAGGTTCATATTCTTAATCACATCCACAAAGTTGTTTTTACCAAGTAAGGTAACATATTCACAGGTTCCAGGGATTAGAGTGTAGACATGTGTGGACATCTTTGTGTGGACCATTATTCTCTGCCTATCACCATAATAAAGATAAATTCTAAAACCATGTATAAAGCCAATTTCCTTGCTTTTCATCTATCAAGATGCTGCCTGCCCTCTTTGGCTCCTGGCTACTCTTCTCTATTCTCAAAGCCATCAGCTTGGCATCTCTCTGACCATTCTTCCATAGTCACATGCCCCTCTGTCCACAGCCAGTAAACATTATTTTACACACACCTCTCTCTCTTTTTCTTTTTTTTTGAGTTGGAGTCTCACTCTGTCACCTAGACTGGAGTGCAGTGGCCACTCCCGGCCACCGCAGCCTTGACCTGCTGGGCTCCAGCGATCCTTCCACCTCAGCCTTCCAAGTAGCTGGAACTACAGGCGCACACTACCACACCCAGCTAATTTTTTGATTTATTGTAGAGATGAGGTCTCACCAAGTGCCAGGCGGATCTCGAACCCACGGGCTCAGGCAATCCACTCACCTCAGCCTCCCAAAGCGCGGGATTACAGGCTGAGCCATCGAGCCTGGCTCTCTCTCTTTTTCCCATTCTCTCCCCTCCACCCACCCAACAGTTCCTGTAATGGACCAGGAGTCTGAAGAAAAGAAATTACAAGCAAATAACAATTGAAATTAAAATTTTAAATTCTACTTATTTCCTCCAGCTGTCTCTCACTGACTTTGGAGGTCCACCAGCCTGAAAATTACTGTACAATAAGTGAATTTTAAAAATTAATAACAGAGATAAAATAAGCATCACCTACCTAACTCTAAAGCATATCTAAATAATAAAGTTGAATCAATCATGGGCAAAGTATAAATCAAAACCTCCTTTGCCCCTTCTTGTCCTAAGAAAAGTGTCGCCAGAAAAAGTGACACATTGGTATTTATAAAATGTAAACTGTGAATGTAAACATCTCTGATAGTTACATTTTTGTGGACAAAATATGTAATCACAGACTCCTCGTCCACCTCAATCGAATATATTGATATGCTTAAACGCAAAAATTTCAGGATTTGCTATAATGAATTACTTTACATCTCAAAATTTTTATCTACTGTTAACCTTCAGATTTCTAACACCCATTCCATATGAAAAAGTATGCCTTAAAATTAAAATATTTGCGTTTCTTAAACATTTAGTACTGAGGCTCCAGGAGAGTGTATCTACATAAATCCCAACCCAGACAAAGAAGGCGTTGCCATAGAGAGAAAGAGTGGGGTGAGTTTAAAAATAATTTCTTATTCCTGACCTAGAGTATCAACCTCAGTCACCCATTCCCATGCACTTGTTATCTCATCAGAGTACTGCAACAAGCAGAAAGTCAGATGCTTTCACCCATGAACAGAATAATAATTCATTAGGCAAGATTAATAACAGCTATTCTGTGCCAGACACTAAACTAGCTACGTTATAAATACTTTACGACTATTTTTATCCTCACCACAATTCTACGTGTTATGTATTTCTAGCCAAAAGACAACTGAGGTTCAGAGAAGTTAAGGAAATGTAAGTCAAGTACAACTTAAGGAAATGTGAAGTAAGTCAGCCAAAAGTTCCTCCCCTGGTAAATGTCATACAAGTATGTTCTTCATAATGCAGAATCAAACTCCAATAAATTCAGCACATGAGCCTCCATGCATTCAGACACAGAGACTTTAAAAATCGGGTAAGTCACAACGTGGGGACCAAAGGGAGGCCCAAACTTTACCTGTATGAAGACCACTTGTATACCTAATTCTGAATTGTACGCCACATCTTTAAAATAAAATACATTTTTAAAAACTGGGTAGGTCAGCCAGTGATTAAGTGACTTGTGGTTAAGCTCATACAATCAAAAAGAAAATGTAATATTCCTTTTTTAGTATTCCTTGGTTCCTAGACTGTAATCTCCTTTCAAAAGCTAAGTCAGTAAAATCAAACCATATATATGACTGATGCTTATCTAAATCAATCATTTGCACGACTCAAAATTCGGCTCAAAAAATATCTCTACAAAAGTGTCTGTGCAACACTTGTCTAAATCGATGTATCTTTTCTTTCAAATCCTAAAGCAGTTTGTTATAAGCAGATGTTGTGAAACTGACTAAGGAGGTTTGGAGGGGGTGGGATAAGGGAAACAATAACTTGTTTTGCCCCCTCTCCTTCCCCTTCCCTTTGGGGCTGCAGGAAACAATAACTCTTAGAGAAGAAGGTGCCTAAGGAAGAAACTGATAGAAGAGGAAGTTCACAGGCCTTCAGATGTAGATACTAAATGTATCCATCATATATTTCAGACTCATGGGGGAAATGGAGTTGAAGGCGGGTACACACCAGCAAGATATCATTCAGGACCGACGCATGGGAGAAGGGAAAATAAAGCATCTGTCTCTACTACAAGTCCAGAGTGACTTACGGGAAATAAGGAATAGGCTTTGGGGAGAAACTAAGTGTAGAAAATAAATAAATAACCTGCTGTTAAATGAGAGTAAGCCAACTAAGGTTTGTAACATGAAACCTACCCTCCTGACAACTTTCTAAAGTGCCCAGCACTGTACTGCTCACTATAATCACTATGGTGTACAGCAGATCTCTGGAACTTACTAGAAGGGGTGGAGGGAACAAGGGGACTCGAAGGTGATGAGTATGTTTATCACCTCGGTTATAGTGATGGTTCCATGGATGTGTGTGGGCACATGTCCAAACTCATCAAATTGTGTACATTGAATATGTGCTTTTTTGGTATATCGATTATACCTCAATACAGCTTTTTTTTTTTAAAGAAGCATAACAAATATCTAAATGTATGTTTTTGTCGAACTGAATATATTAGGCCTTGGCATATGATTACTTATCCAAACATATTATAAGTTAGTAATCCATGATTACTTTTGTGATATATTTGTATCAAAACACAGACAAAAAAAAACAATGTTGAAAGTTTAAGTGCACAGGCTTCAGAGACACTCGGAAAAGGGTTCCAAACCCTGGCTCCACCACCTTTTGCCTGGGAGACAAAAAGCACTATTAAGAAGTGCTTCACTGATTTAAAAATTCCCTGTCGACAACGAACCATCTTACAAAAAAAAAAAAAAAAAAAAAAGAAGTGCTTCAGAATGTGGGCCATTTAGCAGACAACCGGGATCTAAGGTAGGCAACCTTTCCATTTGCCTGACACTGTAATGGTTTGAGCACTGCAAGTTCTGTGTGCCAGGAAACCTGTCAATCCAGGGCAAACTGGGATGCTTGGTCACCCTCTCTGGGCTGAATCCCACTCCTAACATGCACCTCTGTGTCACCTTGGCCAGGTCACTTTATATCTCTGGGTCTCAGCATAATTATCTGTGAAATGCTGGCAGTAATAATGGTACCAAATTCAGTTGGGTTGTTCTGAGAAATAAATAATTAATATACATAAAGCTTCTAGAACATGCTTGGAACATCATAAACAGCAAGTGTCAACAGGTAGTTATCAAACCTTAAACTTGCAGAACCAGAGGTTTCTTATTTGAAAGTGGAGGTGATAATATCTACTTCATAGAGCTACTATGAGGCTTTTATTAAGTGAGATTAAAGCATGTATAGTATGATTTATTCAACAAATATTTAATACCTATATTATTTATTGAATAAATATGTGCATTGAATAAATATATTATTTATTCAACAAATATTTACTATATATACATGTGAGTATTTAATATATATACATGTGAATGCATTTTGTCCAGGCTAATGAGTTTTCAAAATATTTTTAGGGTATTAGAGAAAAGATAAATGAATCTCAACTGTTTAAATATCTGCTTAGATATGAGATGAATGCAGACTAAATCTAGGCCATACACTGTGAGGCATATTTAGCAGCAAATACATTTTCTTCCCACACAGCAAAGGCTACATTGGGCTGTGAAAATGCATTTTTCTAGACTTCACAACTCCTAATGACACTTTATTGAACCTAATGCCTAAGAAAAACTGGATACTTTTTTTGTGTTCATAGGAAGAAAACACAGATGTGTAGTTTTGAACGTGAAATGACGATGCCGTCCCTTAGACTGCCACCTGGATTCTCAGAGAAAGCCTGCCTAATAATCACTTCATGATGGAGCACCGCTTAGTGTCATGGGGTATGGAAAGCACCCTCTCATTTGATCAATTTTACAAGTTAACAGAATTACAGGAGCTATATGTGCTCTTTGTATACCTTCCTACACACATCATACTCCTAATCATTTCTCTGAAAGGACTTAACAGTTCTGGGAAACGGCTGTGACTTAGGGATATGAGGAAGCAAATTAGGTTAAAGGAACAGAGGAGGAAAGAAGGGGAGAGGAAAGCAAAATACATAAAAGAATGCTTTCTGAACGGAGAAGGCTAAAGAAGGAGGAGTGGGTCTGCCTTGTGTGGTCTCAGCTCATGGTGTGACCACGGTGAGGCCTTTTGCCCTCTAGACTCCAGCTTTCTCATCGATATGAGCAGGTTTGATGAGATCTGTAAGGTCTCCTTAAACCTCATTACAGGCATTTCCTTAAAACTCTTTGGTTGCTAAGATTCTGCATGTAAAACCTGAGCAAACTGGAATTTTGCAAATATTGTTTTCTTTCTTTGTGAATTCTTAAAAGCTAATATAAGTAATTTTAAGCCACGCATATATTGGAAAATTGACTTTCTAATTTTATAGACATTTCAAATGGAAAAAAAAGAATCCATATGAAAATTTACTTTCTTTTTTTTTGAGAAAGCAGGATTTAATGAGAGGACAGAAAAGCTCCCACAGTGAGAGGGGACCCTAGGGGGCTGTCCAAAAATTACTTACAACAGTAAAGTACACAATGCCAGTTATGTTCTCTAGAAACCAGTCTCTAAGCTGGAGTTGAGTGTGCAGGGTGTTTATTAAGGAGTGTCGTTGGTCTCAGTAGCTGTGGAAGGGAGGGACAGAAAGTGGGAAAGTAGGGTTGGCAGAAAGATAGCTGGGCTCCCACGCAGGCTACCACCTTGGTCAACCAAGCCACCACCACCTTGGTCAACCCAATGGGACCTCAGCACTATTCCACTTGGACCCAGGCGACTGGACCTTTAATTCCAGGCTCCATCAACAATGAAAGCCGCTGCTCTAGGAGCGGCATGGCCTTGGACAAAGAAGTGGGAGCTGGGCAAGGGATTCCTTGAGGAGGTCTTTGGATGGCACATCACTACTTCCGCCTGAGTTATATTAGGCTATCGGTACACATTTCTAGAAAATACATCAAGTTTCACAGAAATATTCTCTCTTATATTCTGTTCATGGCATGATGAGATGATTAGAATAAAATTTCACTTTGACAATCTATCCAAATTGGCAAATGGCTGAATAATATTGAGCTTATTAAGATCTTTTTGAAGGTCAAAAGTCATATTTTAATAGCATTTTATTCATTCATTTTGCAAACTGTCATCCAATTATATATTTACATGTGTGTAATAAATGTTTTCCACAGCTGCTCACAGTCTACAAAAAATATATATTCTTTTTTTTAGAGGGAGGACTGAGGAGAAAAACTTCTCCTTTTCCTGTTCTTTTCATTCCCAGATGCTACAATGAATAATTACTATTCCAAGATTTCATTTCCTAATCTTTTCCCCTAAATAGAAATGTTCACTCCATAGAACAGTGTTGGAATTTGGTTCTCTCATATAGTAACCCAATAATTGTGAGGTTGGTATTATTTTACCTATTTTAAGGTGAAGTCAAGTGACTTATCACAAATTCCAAGACTTGGGATTCAAATATGCATTCTATTACAAACTTCAATCTTTCCATTATTTTGTTTTCTCTCAAATTAAATTTTTAAGAAAGATTTCAAGATTCAAAAAGTAGTTCCAAAGGCAGAAAGATATGCTTCATTTAGAAGAACATTTAACTTTTAAAAATAGAAAAGTCATCTCTTCTTTGCACCCACCCAAGTGGCGATACTGCCTTTTGCATTTCTGTTGGAACTTTTCAGTATCTAGGTTCCCCACTCTGCTTCACGCTGTTCTTTTCTCAGTGCCACACTTCCCATGCAGTTTATCTTCATTTGGTGACACCTCTTCCTCCCATTGCTCGTCCACTCCTCGGCGTTCAGTCTGTCTTTTGTGTGTCCATCACAGGAGCAGTATCTGTTGCTATAGTAACAGCGATGGTCCCCTCACGCCCTCACGGATCTCCAACACCACGGAGCTCTAACACAGCCATTCAGGATACCCTCTCTTTCATCATTTTTAGTCAGACAGAAAAAATGGAAGGGATTCTTTTTGACAAAGGTGTATCTCAGAATGGAACCAGTGTGACCTGTCTTCTTGGCCCTGGTGAGTCTATATGCTGTATAATCTAAAGGTATTGCTTTTAAAGATCAGGGCTTCACAATTCAAAATCCACATTCTTCCTAGAGTCTATAGGGTACTGCGAATCTTATATATTAGTAGACAAACTTAAATAAAAATATTTTATTATGTATGTATGCATGTGCATATAAATAAAATTGCTAAATACATATAGAGAAATCAATACCATGCATTCCACTTTCTTAGTATTCATTAGTTTCTCACAAAGTTGAGCAAAGAAGCCTGCTTTGTTTTCCAAATGTTTCAAATTCTATTTCCACTAAGTGAAGTCACTAATGTCATGGTTACAACAATACTGCTCAGAGCCTGATTCCTACCATCAGCCACCGATACAATAGATCATTTGAGTAGCTGAGTCATTAGTAAAAAAAACAATAGATTTTCTACTGATACCGGATTAAATGTATATTTCCAATTGAACATAGAATTTATGGAAACAAATTTTAAAGTTTCTCAGTGTTAAATTAAGCAACAAATTTATTCCATATTCTTTAATTTGTTGAGGACATATCAATCTCCATAAGTCTGTATGACGAATCTCTGAATCAAAAAAACCTAGGTAAGAAGGGTTTTTTGTTGCTTATTTCCCCAAACTACTTTCTCTTTAATTATTCTCGTAGGATTATTTTAAAATACATTTATTATTTATTTATGTAGGTTTTCACATTACTTTTCTTTAATTCTCAGCACTGGTGTGGGAAACTTAAATACATTTTTCCATCTCTAAAGCAAAAAGTAGCCCAAGGTTCAATCTGTATCTCTGCAAAAGTAAAATGAAAGGCATTTTGAGAATGTGCACAATTGTTGAAATGCTGAACTCAAGCTCTTGGCATCACCGGTATCCAGACCTACCTTACTGCCTTCCACATTTTTACTTTCAGGAAGATCCATCCCACGCTGTAAATGAGCATGGGTGAGATCACAGAACTCTAGTTTCTTGCTCTATTCCCTTGAAGGATTATTTAGGAAATCCATGCTTGTGTGATCCCATTTTAGAACATATCATGTCAACATACTAATTTTAATACAAACCAATTACATCATATGATTTTTCATGCTTTTTTTTTTTTTTGAGTTGGAGTCTGACTTCATCACCCAGGCTGGAATGCCATGGCATGCTCATGGCACCCCAGCGTCGACCTGCTGGGCTCCAGCGATCCTTCCGCCTCAACCATCCAAGTAGCCAGAACTACAGGTGTGCGCTATCACGTTTGGCTAATTTTTTTATTTATTGTAGAGATGAGGTCTCACCAAGTTGCCCAGACTGTTCTCAAACCCGTGGGCGCAGGCAGTCCTCTCACCTCGGCCTCCCAAAGTGCTGGGATGATAGGCTTGAGCCACTGCACACAGCCTTGTGCTTTTAAATGTGAAATGAAGACCTAGTTGAAAAACTTCCAGAAATATCCCAGTGCTCTTACTCAGAAATTCTCGTCAGCGTCCTCTTGTTGTT
This sequence comes from Tarsius wallacei, assembly GCA_963574415.1. Taxonomy (NCBI): domain Eukaryota; kingdom Metazoa; phylum Chordata; class Mammalia; order Primates; family Tarsiidae; genus Tarsius; species Tarsius wallacei. The sequence continues at coordinate 14,372 of CAUYQG010192297.1, forward strand.
TGGTGAGACACTACAAGAAGATATCTTTGCCACTCAAACTGTACCACTCCTGTTTTAAAGCTGGCAATACTAACACAGATGCCAAGTTATGACTGCCAGGTCAGCTACGACAGTCAGGGAAAGTAGCTTTCTCATTCATAACAAGTCAATTTCAGAAGATGCTATTCAGAGCAATACCCCACTTTTGTAAGGAACTGAGGCAAAGAGTGGTGATTTTTTAATAATCAGGATTTAGGTTCACAGTAGAATCTGGACTAGAACCTGGTCTCCTTGTTCTAGGTTTATAACCTTTCCAGTCTCAAAATAACAAGTAATGAATATTTTAAAACTTAATTTGAATATAAGATATGGAGAGTCTAATAAAAGCGCCATAGTTCAAGGGGCCAATCAATTACTGGGAACATCATAGCAGATAGATTCAAGACAGTCCTAGATAAATTTTTTAGTTTCCTCTCCTCCCCTCAACAATGTAACTTAAAAATAGAGTCCACACTCACTCCTTCACTTAATCCATTACTGACTCACCGATACATTACAAGTGGGCTTCTAGTGCATCCACTGACCTATCTGGTGAAAAGGAAACAGTCTCAAGTAGCCTCTCAGCTAAAAATATTTGGATATTTTCAAACATATTATCAGGTATAACATGTTTGAGAATGAAGAGCATGAGACTGTGAATCAGAAGACTCTACTCCAGCATCTATGCGACTCCTTGAGTAAGTCAACTCCACTTGGCCTGAGCTTCCACAACAGTAAAATAAAGGAGCTAGACAAAACAAGTATATTACTCCTCTTATCACTAAACTCCCTTGAGTCCTATGGTATATTTCTCCTAGACTACTGTCTTTGTAGTATAAATCATGTTTAATATGATAGTTGCACCTTCTAGATAATTATTAAAAAGCATCCTGAATACCATTTTATGTTGTTCTACTCTTCCAAATCAAATAATATCTAGTCAAGGTTTTTCATCACCAACCCCAAGTCATAAAAGGATACAACTGTGAGAGCCTGTACTATTGGCTGCAGGAAAGATTATTCATTGTTCTGTAGGAGGATGGTGGAACGGATTGCTCCTTAGCTGTTAGGAAACAGTTCATCAAGAAGACTTGGAGGATGGGGGTGGCTCAAAGGGAGAAGTTTACTCATAAATACAAGTGATGTCTGGATAATGGAAGGTGAGTGATGAAAAGCCCCAGGAAGCAGTAATGGCAGTCACCTAAACCTCATGTTCAGAGGATGGTACAAGAGGCACAGCAGTGAAAGAACTGTGAGCTTTCTGCTTGAGTGAAGGGACAAGTTGCTGGGAGACAACACATACAAGGGCTTATTGGGAGCAAGTCTGAAAATGGCAATGGTTTGCCACAGACAGCGCTGGTCATGATCCACAGGACAAATGTACGTGCACACCCTGTGGAAATGACTCATCGGCCACTTAACAACCCCTTAGCCTTATTCATACCCACAGGTGGCCTTCACCAGCATTAACGAGATCACAAATGCTAAGTAAGCAAGCACATTTCCCTTGGCAGGATAGGACAGCTAATGTTGGGGTGGAATTTATTTGACTGGCATTTGCAGTCTGCTTCCTCAAAGGATCTAAGCTTGCACCACTGAAAGTAGGAGAGGCCAAAGTCTCAGCACAGTTGATGATCGTCATGTTCAGTGAAAGCCCAAGGTAACAAATGCAAAGAGTGTTGCCCAGTCATCTTCAGAGCACACCCCTGTAGACATGGCGTTATAGATCTAGGGCATGAGAAAGTAGATAGAAGTTTCTGCTGCCTCTAAAATGTTTGGATAACAACAATAGCAAACACTTACACAATGCTTATCTAAAGTGCCAGGCATGGCTTCTAAGATCTCTTCATACGTTAACAATCCACTCAGTAAGCCAGTAAGGCAGGTGTTACTATTACTCCCATCTAACAGATGAGGAAAATGAGACACATAAAGATGAAATACAATCAGTAAGCATCTTGAAATCCAACTCAGTCAAGATACAGGGTCCTTGCACTTAATCCCTATACTGCGCTGTATCTCAAAGTAGAAGCACAAAGCTTCATGGATGGCATGTTTCACCCATCTTGCCACATTTCTCACTGGAATGATGGCTGTATCACAAATATGAACAAAATCACAGAGATTAATATTATGAGGTTAATATTTGCTATTCTATAAGTAAAGCAATTTACAAAATCCTGTTTATTCTTAGTTTTTTAATACTGTTTCTGCTCATAAACCTCAAATTAGATAAAAATCGAATTAAAGATCAGAGAAGTTTATCTGCATGGACTCATTAGAGGTTTCACGTTTTTTGGTTCATAAAGACCATGGCAGAGCCCACATTATCTGAATATTAGAGGGCACTTTATTTGGAAAGACATAAAAAGAATTAATATTAGAGGGGCATAGTGTTCCCATGTGAAGCAAGGCTACAATTTTTTTTCCTCTTGAATCACCTGTCATTCCTTACTGTTAACAATTATAGTCATTATGCTACCATTATGTAGAATTCAGAATCTTCTTAATAAAAAGTGAAAATATTTTACATAGATGAAAAAGAAATATTTTATATAAATAAGAACAAATTCATATCTGTGCTATCCACCAGACATGATTACTCAATCTACCACCAAGAACAAAAGGTTCTGGAATGTATCCTGCTCTCTCCTGACTCTCTTTGGACTCTGATTTTTATCTCTGACATATTTCTTCTTGTTGAGAGATATTAGAATGGGTACAGGTAGTTTTGGAAAATGACTACTGGAAAGTTGAGATGAAGAAACATTTAGGTTGTGCATAAATTATATGGAATATGTTTCTTTGTCTCAATTTTGTGAGGTTTGTGACTTTTGTCATTTTCTTTAAATGTGTGACTTTGTGATTTCTTCTCTTGTTTTAAATAAATGTTTACTTTCATACCTAACTTTGATGCAATAATTTTTCTCTCTCCTTTTTCTTAAATTGTTCTTTTTCAGGCTCCACAAAATATGGATTTGTCCTTGCTGCTCAATGTAAACATTCAGAAGTCTCCATATCGTAGATAATTTATTGAATATTTCTCTAAACTGTCTCTTCCTCCTCCATCTCTATCAACAGGGACTAAGTCTAAGTCTTCCTCTCATCCAGCTTAGATCATTTTACAGTCACTTCCTAAGTGGTTTATCTGCCTCCAGTGTGTCCCCTTTCAAAGGTCCCTTCTGTACTATTGCTAGAGAAAAAAGTAGCTAAAACAGCATACTCTAGAAGCACCTACTGCATAAAATCAAGGCTGGTTCCCTTGCAAGTCCCCATTCCTCGTCTGGTTCCCCCCACAGCCTGGCCTCCTTCCACACCTTGCTATGCTCTGAGCTATTTAACTGTATGTGGACATCTCTTGGCCCATTGCCTGTCATGCTCATTCCCATTTTCATAGTCAGACTCTTAATCGCTCTTTAGTATTCATGTTTCAAGAACCTCTCTTCTTTGATTGAACCTTATACATATCCCTCCACACTCGTCCATGCATATTACATCTTTGTAGTTCTGTCCCCCCCCTCTAACATGAGCATCTTGGGGAATCAGACTGTGTCTTAGCCATCTTTGTGTGAGTGGCACCTAAGAGTAACCACCCCCCATAGTAGACACCTCATTAAAGCTTCGTGAACCATCTGCTACATTCTTCAATACAATTGGGAGTCACGTGCCAGAACATTTTTTTGCAGGAGAAATTTGTGATAAGAATCATTTCAGTAAAATGCTCAGCCTCACTAGTCATCCAAGAAATGCAACTTAAAGCCACACCAGTATACCACCTAACTCCAGTCAGGATGGCCATCATCAATAACTCAAAAAACCAGAGATGCTGGAGAGGATGTGGTGAAAAGGGAACACTTCTACACTGTTGGTGGGAGCGCAAACTGGTACAATCTCTTGGAAAACAGTGTGGCGATTCCTGAAAGATATAAAAATTGACCTCCCAGACAACCCCACAATCCCCCTACTGGGAATATACCCAGAGGAACTCAAATCACTCTATGAAAAAGATACCTGCACACATATGCTTATCACAGTGTTGTTCACAACAGCAAGAACCAACCATGCTGCCCATCAAAAGAGGACTGGATTAAAAAAATGTGGTATGTATACACAATGGAACATTATGCAGCCATAAAGGACAAAATCATGAATTTCACATCATCCTGGATGGACTTAAAGTCTATAATACTGAGTGATCTTTCACAGAAACAAAGAATTGAGTATCACATGTTCTCACTCATAAACAGACCTGAACAATTATCTTAATACCATAAGAAAAGGATTGGCTAGTGAGAAACTGCTGGGGGGGAGAGGGGGCAGAGAGGGGTGAGACTGGCAGTAATGGGAATCTGCCAGGGGAAGGGGGGACATACTTCATCCACAAAGGTACCTGCATCATGAACATTTGTATACCCAACCCTGAATTGTACTCCACATCTTTAAAATAAAAAAATTTAAAAAAGGAAAAGAATCATTGCAGTAAAACTTGCCAGGAGAAGATATTTGAGGATTGTGGGGACATAATTAACTTTCTTAACTGTGCATTTGAGTTAAGGATGGTCTTCTTTTGGGGACTCAGCTCTAGCTCTGGGGAACTACAGCAGCCGGGTTAGGATTCAAAACAGAAGAACTAGATGTTTGGTGACTGAGTACAATTTTGAGATTGTTAAAGTTAAGGGAAGAGTCAAAGGAGAGTGCTCGCTTCAACAGCACAGACAATACAAAGAGAAGTTAAAGGACACAAAGTTCAGTCTGTAAAGTCTTAAGTCCTGGCAGGCTCTACCTCAAGACAAACTTAGTTGAGCGTCCCCTTCACTGTGTGGTTGGAATTAAAATGCAGGTGAGTCAAATACATATGTTGGTTGGTTATTTTATTCCAGTCATAGGGACACACACTATGTGTCATTATCACTACTAAGCATGCAATTTAGGTTTTTGTTTTTTAAAGCTAGTAACAGTTGTTACTCAAGTTTATGCTTCAAAAAAATTGTATCAATGGCAATTAACAGAATAATTCAATAGTTGATGTTTAGACTGATGTCCCCAGAGTTTAGGAAAGGTAAAATTTTACTCAGGAAATGATCACATTGGCAGTGTGGTGTGAATTTTTTGAGAGGTTTCTATTTCAAAATACTAAAAATGTTTCCCTATAGAGTTAAAATTCAGTCTTAGTTATTTGGAATATCTTATTCATGTCTTAAGAAATATAAAGGAATTACAACACAATTTTGCTGAACATGTGAGCTTTAACTATACTGATGTTCTCAAATTCTTCTGATCATTGTGAGTCCAGAAATTGTTATCTAATTAAAGATTTAGCCAGTGTTTCAAACGTTTACTTAAAAAAAATTGTGATCCCTCTGCTAAAGCAATTCAGACAAGCTGTTCAAGTCCTAAATTATTTGATAGAAATACTGCACAATTATCAAATGTTTCATTATTTTTCTCTTCTAAAACATAGATATTTTGATTTCACAACACAAATCCAATCATGTAGAAAGTTGCTCAAAAGAGTAGTCAGAATCTGGGAGCATGAAAAAGTTTTTACAATAATTAAAAACAATCTGTCAATATTTTGCAGATGACTCAACCTACTCTTAGAAATCTATACGACTAAAATATATATTAAAAACACCTCAAAATATAGTGTGGTGTGTTGAAAAGAGGTAGCAACACATGGGATTTGACCTTGGATCCACCCTTCTCAGTCCTATGTCCTTCAGAAAGACATTATGTCTCTCAATCAGTTTCTTCAGAAGCTAAAATGAGGTTAAAACAACCCCTACGCACAAAGGTGATGAGAAAACACACATAAGAAGCTTAGTACAATAACTGGTAGACCTCCAATGCCCTCCCATAACCATGTGAGAGATAGACTTTTTGTTTGTTTTCGTTAGAAAATTGTCCTTACCAATCATGGTTCCTAGCTGTCTGTAATTTACAGTGCTTAGCCTAATTTTCTCATTTGCCTCTAGACGATTTCAAAAGAAAAATAAAATTATTGCACCATCCGTGCTTCACTGCAAAATACAGTTCTGTTGCCTGTTTGGTTCTGGTTCTGTCTGGACCCTCTGCTGACTTTCAGGTGAACCTGTTCCAAGTGCGCCTGTACTTTAAAAAGGAGGTTGAACTGGATTTTCTCTTCTTGTTGCCATTGGAAATTAGTTTTTATAAGTTTGACTTTCATGGTTTTGCTGGTCTTTGGGAAGAATTCTAGTTTTTCAGAAAACAAAACAAAAAGATCTCCAGGGTCCCGGGCAACTTACCAGAGACCCATGAAAGAGCAGCTGCTCTCAGGTGCTGCAATGACGGGGGTGTGTTTCTAGGTTCCTCTTGACTTTCCATGTGGAAGTTATATAAGTTGAAACCACTAAACCAGTTCAATGAAACCCAAACTGCTGAGTTCTGCACTGCTTTAAAAGAGGCCTTCTGTTTCCTAACTAACACAAGCTTGGGAAATTTTCCATTTACTTGGAGAGCTGTCCTGAAGCTGCTTGACTAGTTTTGCCCAGATTCAACATAAATTGATTGAAATAGTGAAACGAATCCAATTAGTTGACTTCTACATTTTATTTTATTATTTAATTTTATAATTGGTCAAAAATTCAAAGAAGTGTTCTTTAATTTCCCTTTCTTCTCCTAAAGGCTCTAAAGAACTCTTGTTAAAGGGTTCAAACTTATTCATCTTTTATTCCAAGAGCATTCAGTAGGCAACAGAGCACACAGTAGGCACACTGACCCATCTGTCTCCTTTTTCCTTTATGAGACCTCCCTGAAGAGGGACTCATAGCCCTAAACTCACATATTACATCAGAATTTTTATAATCCCAGGATTGTGGAGAGAACTCATGAATTTCATACAGTAAGAAAATAGTTAACAGAATAGATTACACAGCAAGAAACTACACCATAGCTAGAGCATGTTCTAATTCAGTTCACTGTTTACTGGGGTTATATTACTGTTCGTGTCTGGAAATTTGAAAGCCTTGGGTGGTCAAATCTTTTTAAATAATGCACCCAATTTATTTTCATATTAGCAACAATTATAATCTACTTTTTGCTGATAAAAAATAATTAGTATTTTAATACAATTTTTCTCCCTTTAATAGATCAGAAACCTTTGAATGTCAGCAAGATGTCTTATTAACTCCAGACTGTATGACTCAAAACCACTGCAATGCACTGCCTTCCGAGGGAAGTCCCTAAAAGAGAAATGTTGCTTTATGGACACTTGGAGCTTTATACGACACTTTTTGGGAACTGGGCTGAGTGCCTTTGCTACATTATCTCTTCCAAACCTCTTAACGACAATTTAAACCAGGTAACATTACCAACCTGCACCATATAAGCAAAAGGGAACTCAGGATGGTTAAGTAACTTAAGCTCTCAGAGCTAGCAAAAGAGGAAGTCAGAATTTGAATGCAAGTTTGTTTGATTCCACTATTTTTACCAGCTAACTCCCAGCTCTGGTCATGCCTTGTACTTTATTCTAACTTATTTTTCTTTCCCTCAATTTCAGTAAATAAATCTTTCATTCAAAAATCTATCTCAGGCCGAGCTTGGAGACTCAGCCTGTCATCCCAGCACTTTGGGAGGCCGAGGTGAGGGGATTGTCTGAGCCCACGGGTTTGAGACCAGCCTGGGCAGCTTGGCGAGACCTCGTCTCTACAATCAATAAAAAATGAGCCGGATGTGGTAGTGCATGCCTGTAGTTCCAGTTACTTGGAATACTGAGGCTGAGGCGGAAGGATCGCCGGAGCCCAGCAGGTCAAGGCTGCGGTGACTGTGAGCATGCCACTGCACTCCAGACTGGGCGACAGGTGAGACTCTGACTCAAAAAAAAAAAAAGCTATTTCAGACACACAGGAAGAATTACTGACATTATGTATGCTGCATAATACAATCATGCATAATTAATAATATACAGATGTTTAAGCAATGAACCAAAATATTAAGATATGCTGCGACTCAACATTTACTTTTTCCATAAAATAAACATGGCCATTAATTTTTTAATCTGCTAATGTTAAAATATGCCATAAATTTATCACAGTAGTCTAATTTACTCTTTTGGAAAACACATGAAGAAAACTTCTGCTATTTTTGTTTTAAAATGTTAGTATTAAAACAGATAATTTTTTAGATCTTTAAATTTGTCATATCAATCATTTTAACATCTATACAAAGAATTTTAATATTTATTTGAATTGAAGGTTTTTTGTGGGAAAATCACATGAAGTTGGTTGAACAAGAATTACTGCATGATTAGTGACCTCCATTTATGACATTTTCTTTGAAAATGGCTTATTAAATACATCTTTATACTTGTGTAATAAAAATAGAATCAAGGAGTTTGTTTTCTTCAAGAAAAGTAACTCATTTGAAAACATGCAACATTTGCATACTTCATGTCCATTATACAAAGCACTTGAAATTCACACATTCATTTATTTTGTCACCCTATTGATCACCTACTAAGTCAGACACTGTGTCAAATCGCACATTAGGTGCTGTGTGTGTATGTGTGGTGTATGTGTGTGTGTGTGTATGTATATATACTTAAAAGTAAAAGTAAAATATGTTATCCCTTCTCAAGTCACTCATGACCTAGGAAGAGGAGAGTAGGAAATAGCATGTTATGATAAGTACTACTCTAAGGTACAAAAGTCTAACTGGAGTACATAGGAGAGACAGCTAATTCTGCCTTCATTCTGCAGTCATCCACACTTCCTACAGGACATTGAACCCTGTCCTGAGGATTCAGTGGGGTGAGGCAAGAGGAGAAGTAGGTGAAAAAGCTCCAACTACTGAGTACGGCTTAGGCAAGGACAGCACCTTGTGGAAATTGCAAATAGATCCCTCTGGCTGGGTCTTAAGTTAGAGAAAGAGAAAGAAGCAGAGAGGTCAGTAAGGACTAATAACAAAATGCTTGGAGGCTACACTCATGACTTTTGGCTTTGGATAAAATGTGGAACAAACCAATGTTAAGGGGCATTGTCAGGACAAGGATTGTGCTCCTTTGATTACTGAGTAACCACTCAAACAATTTTGCACATCTATAGTAATGGATGGTTAAGAAAAACTGGAAGTTGGGTTTGAGAACAGCCTGGGCAACTTGGCAAGACCTCATCTCCACAATAAAAAAAAAAATTAGCCGGGCGTGGTAGTGCATGCCTGTAGTTCCGGCTATTTGGAAGGCTGAGGCAGAAAGATCATCTCAGCCCAGCAGGTCGATGCTGGGGTGGCCGTGAGCGTGCCACTGCACTCCTGTCTGGGCAATGGAGTGAGACTGTGCTCAAGAACAAAAAACAAACAAAAAAACCCAAAATAAAACAATAACCCAGAAAAAACTAGAAGCTAACTACTAATTGAGTCTTTTTAAACTATATTTCACTAAGCAGTATGTAAGCTGGCAGTTCATCTTTTGGCCATCTCATGACCTCTATTTTGCCCAAGGAATAACTAGCTACCATCAGCTCATTCCTTCCGTTTACAACACCTTAGTATGGGTTAATTCTAGAGAAGGAATTATTCGACTCAACAGGAAATCATTTGAAGAAATTCCCAGCCCCTATCCACTTCCAATCTTACCAGAAAAGATGGTCTGAAAGGTTCTAAAGAAGACAGGGCCATTAAGCACATCAGATTTTAAGCAAAATGATCAAGTGAGCAAGGCATCGTTCTGTCATTTCTACTTCCCTCTGCTCCCTCACCTTCTTCAGTATTTTAGGCTAAGGGTTGACCTCCCAAAAGGCCTCTCCATAACACCCGAGGTCTTCTGTAAACATGGCAACAAACTGCAAATACCTCCTTCACCTTTGCTCTCCCTGATCAAAAACTCAACTTCCTGAGTCAAGTCGCTTATGTGAAACTACGTCAAAACACAGTCCCAAACATTACAGAATTACATTTTTCTGCTATACTAGGAACGCAAATATTCTTCTTCCCAGCTCCTCATCAAACCTCTTCCCTATTCTATTTTCCAACTCCCTGTGCCTCAGCATGTTTTTCTTATTAAAAAGAAAATCCAAAGCAAGCAACTTTTTTTCCCTAGGTGCCTGGCTTATAAAAGAGAAGTGTCACCTGTCATTTTTTAATCTCCTAATGGAGCAAAAAATTGTAACATCAGCCTACTCCCTCTCCATAGCCTTTCTCTTTAGGAGTGGGAAGAAGCATGCATTTGTGCATCCAGCCCCCTTCTTCCTGCTGGCTAAGGAAGAGGAGAGATTCGAGCTTCACTTTAAGAGACTCTGAAGTGGTTCTTCTAAATAAAATAGGGTTTTTGCTTCTCCAGTCTAGTCAGGGCCAGAGGATTCTGGGCTTCCTCTCTAAAAAAGTTTATGTGTCAGGAGTTGGGTATAGACACAAACCAATATCAAGAAGCACTCTTCCTGCCTATATGATAGTGATCCTAGTTAGAAAGGCTGAAAGATGGACATAGGATTCTAGGGGCAACTAGTGTTCAGATGGTACAACTCTCGTCTTTACTAAGAGAACCCATCCCACCCTCCATCCTGAAGGCTCCAGTTTGGATACTGATGAAGGGGGAGGAGTGCAAAACCAGCTCCTTCCTTCTAATGCTCTATTCTCCAAAGTTGATCAGGAAACATTAAGTCAGGTATGGAGAGCAATAGCCATTTATGCCTGTATACAGTTGCATAATAACTAGCACCATAAAATATAAGTAATAGCCACTATGAATTGTGTACCAATTATTGAGTGCTTTACAGATATTATTTCTAACCCTGTCATGAACACTGCAAGACAAGAGAAATTATTCATAATTTCCAGATGCAGAAACTGAGGCTCAGTTATTATATGGCATTTCTGGGTCACAGCTAAGTGAAGTCAACAAGATTTAAACTCATGTTTATCTGGCTTTAGAGTACATATATGTATGTATATGTGTTTATAGATCATTGGATGGAAAGAAAAAAGGAAGGAAGGAAGGAAAGAAGGAAGGAAGAAAGGAAGGAAGGAAGGAAGAAAGGAAGGAAGGAAGGAACAGATATATAAGACAGAGAGAAAAGAGTAGACAATTTTATTGGGGAATCTTTGAGACCAGACACTAAGAATCTAAGAATGGAGAAACAGAAAATGTTTGGTTATGTGCTATATTGAAAACTGAGTAATAATTCTGTTAGATAAACCAGTTACTACTCACTCCCTGTGTCTTGAAAAGAAATCAACCTTTCTACTTTAGGCATGCAACTGATTTCAGCAAGAAAATTATTGGCCTGAAAATACACTAAGAAGAAAAGCAACAAGGCAAAGTACAAGTGGAAAATATAAAAAAAGGAAATGTTGATTCTATTCATTTAGTCACTTAGTCAATCAATAACAATATCTATTGTGTGTCCATTATTTTTCAAATTCTGTCTTAAGTACCCCATGTAAAATAAATAGGAACTCTCCCAACCCATGGGAAGTTATCAGGTTTTTTTTTTCAGGGAATAAGAACTTAAATAATTAATTGTTTCATAGTGTGTGCACTAAGAGGTAGAAATAGAATTCTGTGGGATTCTGGGGGAGTAGGAATAAAATTCTTCCTGAGAGAATAGGGCAAGACTTTGCTGAATGTATGACTTTTAAGATACTCACACACAACTCCATTTTTAAGAAAATCAGATGAAAAGATGGAGCACATACAGAAAACACATCCTGGATATTTTTCACATGGACACAAAGTTGTCTTGATTCATGACCGTATTACTTCATGCCTGCTTGATACAGCAATCTTCCGCCTGATCTTGTCTTTAGCCCTGTCCTATTTCAATCATTTAACAACCTCTTGTCACCATTCTTAAAACAACACCTTAGACAGTTTACTCCCTGTTGAAGAGTCTGTGTACAAAACAATCTCAACTAATCTGCTCTGTCTTGAAAACACTACCAGCATGTGACCCAGCCACAAATTCCTAGAACTTAATTTCCTGTTTCTACCATCCAGGATATCTTGCAGACATTTTTCTTTGCTCCATATGTTCAACGACTCCCTAGGAACTGAATCTTTCCTTTTAAATGCCAAGGTTGCCAAGGATTTCCAATGTTAAAGCAACACAAACCAAAGAGAATGGTCTCTTCACTTCCACTTTTATATTTACATCAGTGTCATTTCAACATGGAAACCTCTGATTCTACCCTCCAGATAACTAGAACTCAAGCTACAGACTTGTATGATTTTGAGTTCTTTTCCTGCAAAACAGATATTTCAAAGTATATTAGTAAATTCTTCTGTTATTACCCAATTAATGCTTGTAGAGGAATATACTTGATACGGTCTGTTTTTATTCACAGTTGAAATTCCAAAACCCAGGACAATGACTGACACAAAATAGGAGCAAATAGATAGTTTTTTAAAACATACAACACACTGACTGACTGAATGAATGAATGAATGACTCCTACCCACTGCACACATATTGCTCTAGTCACATCCCATATCAATATGTACCAATTCTATTCCACCCCACCTTAATGCCCCCTTCTCCTGTAGTGCTGAGTCCCTGGAAGATTATCCTCAATTTTTCTCTATCCAACTTGTGCAGATTTTATATCAGATTTCTACAAAATTCTACAGAGACTTTTGTTTGTTAATCTTTTCATTTCTGATTTATTGTACCATTTTTAGACCTAAGTTGAAGAACTATAAGGGGAGTTTTAATATCTTTTCTTGTCACTAACATTTTTCTGATCCATAATCTTTTATCTCATGATAAAAATACCTTCCATAAGCAATTTGTACTACAATTCAAGTTTTTTCAAAACATTTTTATTATTAAAAATGATTCCTTGGGTCTCCTCCCACTATGGGAGCTTTTCTGTCTTCTCAATAAATCCTGCCTTTAAAAAATGATGCCAATAATAATATCTAACAACATATTTAATGGTCAAAAGATAAAAACTGTTCCTCTAAGATAAGAAACAAGACAAGGATGCCCATTCTCACCACTTCTCATCAACATAGTTCTGGAAGTCATAGCCAGGGCAATTAGACAAAGAAAGAAAGAAAGACATCCAAGTAGAAAGGATGAAGTAAAATTGTCTCTTTTCTAACAATATGATCTTACATAGAGAAAATTCTAAATACTCCATCAAAAACTGCTAGAATTGCTATCATACTCAGTGTTCTATCACAGAAACAAAGAACAGTACCATATGTTCTCACCCATAAGCGGAACTTGAACATAAAAATTATTATAATACTATAAGAAAGGAATTGGCAGTAGTGGGCAACTGCCAGGGGTGGGGTGGGATTGACAGTTGACGAAAACTGCCAC
>CAUYQG010192298.1:0-16739 GCA_963574415.1 Tarsius wallacei
CCTCTCAAGTCCTGTACTCATTTCTCTGGATATTAAAAAGTTCCTTCCCCCCCCCCCCCCAAGAAGTTCCTTTTTTTATCCTTGCCCTTCCTCCCTCCTCCTGCCCTCAAATCTTCTGATCAGTGTCCAACTGCTATTTTCACTCAGAGAAATTTCCTTTTAGTAAAACTGAGTATAGTGTCCCAAATGCACTTTCCTCAGAAATCTTTATTGATTCAGAAACTTAGTCCCTTCTGAAAAATACTTCTCTGAAAACCTGATTGTTAGATTAAATATGTTATACTGGTTTTAAAGATACTTGTGTTTGGAAAGTTTCCACACAGAGCTGTTGCCAAGTAGGCCCTCTCTTGTGTTTAAATGGGTCTCCTACTTTCCTCTCATGTTCTTCTACTGTTTCACTTTTAAAAATCTCATTGTCTTGGTTGTATTTTTCAGTCAAGTCCTAATTCGAAGCAGAGTCCTCAGGGAAAATGGAAAATACATTCCCAAACAGGTACTCATTTATCTTTTATTTTAAAGCCCCATCATTCACTATGGAGGGCAGGAGATTTGTAAATGTTTTATAAGGGGACTCTTTGGGGAAAGCTGAAGGTTGGCAACTCAGTAATTAAGCTGTGGCCTAGTGGTGTTTGCTGTCATTGTGACCTCACTCTTGTTAGGAAATTGTTTTTAAATGTGACTCAGCTAAAGTGTCAGTTCGGCTGCCAAGTAGGCTGACAGCTCTGAGTGTAGTGGCGTATTCTGAGGGCTTTCTGACTAAACCCTCTGGGGAATAATTTGACAATTTGCTATGTCACAGTTCTTAGACTTAAAAAGCTTTTCTTTCTACTAGTCTTTCTTGACACGAAAATATTACTTCAACAACCCAGAGGATGGATTTTTCAAAAAAACCAAAAGGAAGGTAGTGCCACCTTCTCCTATGACCGGTATGTTTATTCCCTTCTCTCATCTTTGAGAAAGATTTTTAACACGGGTTATTGAGTACAGTGGGGTGGAAGGGGACATGTCGTTTTATTTAAATGTTAAACTGTAGAAGTTGGTAATCTAAAGGGCCTTAGAAATTATCTAATACAGGGATCTGTGGAAGTGGAGTTCTCTTTTTCAAGTAAAAACTTCTGAGAACCCCTGTGTTTAAAGTGGATTTTTAAAAAAATAAGCTCTCAGCTGATGGAGTAGGAAGGCCAGAGCCATTGTCCCTGTGTCTCTCCTTGTTTCTGTTCTCAGGACCCATGATTCTGTGGAGCATAGATGGGAAAGCATTCCAGCCCCACCTCCCACCCATGCCTGGATCCCATTGCTGACAGATGGCTACCCAGCTTCTGCCTGAGTGAGGAGAAGCTCATGCTTCCCAAGACCAGCCATTTCTTTGTCAGACATGATTGCCTAGTCCATTCAAAAATTTTGGCTCTAGCATATTTCTTACTTCCACTCATCCCAGTTGTGTGAAAAAGACAGCATGTTTAAACTAAAACAAAATAATTTGTTGTTCTGTGCTGACCTCTCACTTCTACTACTCATTTCTTTAGGTGAGATAACCAGCTATTTTAATACAGAAATTACTAGAGTTAATTTTTTTTTTTTGAGTGACTAAGGAAACAAAAGAAACATATGAAAAGATACTTAGCCTTACTAATAATCTATGAATACAAATGAAAACAAGATGTCCTTTTTTTAGCCCACTGGGTTTTCAAAGATTGAAAAGATTGACTACAAGCCACATGCAGTGGTTTGTACCTATAATCTCAACACTTTGGGAGCCCAAGGTAGGAGGATTGCTTGAGGCCAGGAATTTGAGACCAGCCTTGGCAACTATCGAGACCCTGTCTCTACAAAAAAAAAAGAAAGAAAAATTATCCGGCTGTGGTGGTGTGCTGTCTGTAGTCCCAGCTACTCGGGAGACTGAGGCAGGATTATCATCTAAACCCAGGAGGTTGAGGTTGCAGTGAGCTGTGACTGTACCACTGCACTCCAACCTGGGGACAGAGTGAGACACTGTCCCAAAAAGAAAAAAAAGAAAAGAAAAGATTGCCCACAGCCTCTATTATCAAGGTCAGGTCACCATTGGTGGGAGTGTCAAATGGTGGGGTCCTGTTGAAGGACAGTCTGACAGTATCCATCAATTTCAAATGTACAAATTGTTTGACCCAGAAATTCTTCTAAGAAGTTCTTTTACATAAACATATTTATATACAAGATTTATGTATAAGATAGCAGCATTGTTTATTGGCAAAAAATTTGGAAACAATCTCAAGGTCTACCCAAAAGTGATTGGTGTGACCACACAGTAGAATCTTATGCAGATACTAAAAATATTGAGAGAGATATTATGGCATTGTAGAGTGCCATTTATAGTATATTAATTTTTTTAAGTTAAGCAAACTAGTAGACATAATACTTCTATTGCATATGTATATATGTAAATTATTATGTAGATATATATAGAGAGAGAAAGATAGAGGGACTTACAATAAGCAGTTCAAAGTGTTTGGAGAGTGAACTCAGAGGAACTGTCTATATCATACATTTTTATGTTGTTTGAATTTTTTTTACATTGAGCTTATTTTTAATTATCAAATACATTAAAAATTTACAAAGGTCAGGAGAAAGTCCCTGCCAACAGAGGTAAACTCTCATGGTTTCTTGTGCTTTTGTCTCAGATCCCACTATGCTCACGGACATGATGAAAGGGAATGTAACAAACGTCCTCCCTATGATTCTTATTGGTGGATGGATCAATATGACATTCTCAGGCTTTGTCACAAGTAAGTTACAGACCCAGCAGACTTGATGTTTACTTCATCTGTGTTCCTTTCCCATGTCCCTATTCAGAGACATCTAAGTGCTGCTGAGACACTAGGATCACAGGTCCTGTATTTTTATGTGGAAACTGATAACATTCTTTGAACAAAAAAATTTAATATGCTATGATTTTGTAATTCTTGCCCCAAAATGATCCTAAGTTCATGATTTGGATGCTTTTTTTTTTTTTTACTAGATACTCAAACAAGTGACTTGCTAATTTGTCTCCAAAACTAATATGGTATTCTAGTTGGGTAGGATAAAGGGAAGCCTGTTTCTACTTTGACCTCATTTGTTAGGTGTGGGGGTGAGTTTTCTGTTTATTTGTTTATCAGTTGATTTGATTTTAATCAATTTGGCTTCTTAGTAACATGTATATATAGTTCACTTAGGATTTAATGGGTCAGTGCAAGTTTTTCCACATTTTAGGTCACAGCTCAGTATGAGTTCCTGCTTCCTCAGCAATATAGAAGCTGGTATTATTCAGGGAAACTAGAGCAGAGTGGCATTTTGATTGTTTTTCTTCAGAATTGCCAGAGATTTCCTTGCGGAAATCATTTTCCAAAAGCTATGTGGCACAGAATTCCCACCTCTTCAAGGAAAGATTCACACTTAAACTCTCTTAAAAATAAAACAGCTCAGAGTGGTTGTGAACTTTTTCTTCTCTGCAGCCAAGGTTCCATTTCCACTGACCCTCCGTTTTAAGCCTATGCTACAGCAAGGAATTGAACTACTCACATTAGATGCATCCTGGTAAGAACTTTTCTTTTATTCACTAAAAACACAAACTAAACTCTAAAACTGGTGTGTCTCCAAGAAGTCAGGATTTCCAGTTTACATACTTCACTGGAATAGATTTTTATAGGTTTTTTTGTTTTTGTTTTTTTTCCATTGAAGCTTCATTAAAAATATCCCTGGTTGGAAGGCTGAGGCGGAAGGATCGCCTGAGCCCAATAGGTTGAGGCTGCAGTGGCCATGAGCATGCCACTGCACTCCACCCTGGGTGACAAGAGCCATACTCCAACTAAAAAAAAATACCCCTAGTGGCTTATGGCAGCTTTTACATGCGTCTTGCAAAAGGAGACGATGTGCTAATCTCTTTTCTCTAGCTTCTTGGGACTTAGAATGCAGGAATGGATGTGTCAGCCTCCAAAAAGTTAAACGATTAAGTCAGTAATATTGGCCAGGCAAACCTTTTTGGCAGTACCCTGGGACTTATAGGAATGGATGTTTGTATTATATTTTTCTAAAACACAATACTAATAATGATAACATTAATAGTTTTCATGAGTTCCAGTCACTGTTAGGTATTTTGCATTTATTATTTTATCCTCATAGCAACTTATGAAGTCTATGGAGGAATTGAGATTGAACTACAAAGTCTGTCCAAGCTCAGCACTCATGCCTTGTTTACCACTTTATTTATTTATGTATTTATTTATTGAGTAGGAGTCTCACTCTGTTGCCAGGCTGGAGTGCAGTGGTACGCTGCTCACAGCCACTGCAGCCTCAACCTGCTGGGCTCAGGTGATTGATCCTTCCACCTCAGCCTTCCAAGTGGCTGGAACTACAGGCATGTGCCACCATGCCTGGCTACTTTTTTGATTTATTGTAGAGATGAGATCTCACCAAGTTGCCCAGGCTGGTCTCAAACCCATGGACTCAGGCAATCCTCTCACCTTGGCCTCCCAAAGTGCTGGGATTATAGGTGTAAGCCACTGCGCCCAGCCTTATTTTTCATTTTTTAAGAGATTGCTCCTTCTGTATACCACTCTCTTTTTTTTAGTAGCAAAATAATAAAACCTGAAACTTGAAAGACTCTTAGAAAACACAGAGTATTTGGAACCCAGTGATGCTGCTGCTTATGACCTCGCCTGACTGTTTACTGTGACTTCCCAAAGACTGGTATAAAAAAGAAGTCAAACAGGAGAATAAAGGGCAAAATGGGAACCTCCATGGAGCATCTTGACTTACTACTTGGTTTGAGTAACACTGCTGCTGGTTGTATGTGAGAAGCAGGACAGACCAGATGCTGGAGAATCTTGGCTGTGCACAGCTTTACTAAAGGAGGAAAGCTGTCCTTGGCATAAGTAGCATGACTCTATTAAACTTGAACCTTGCAGTCTCATTTGGGCTAAACAAAAACTTCATGGGATGTAGGAAAGCTTATTTATCTTTTCTCAGCATCTGGATGATATGTAAGTGACATGCTCACATGGACAGATGGGTGACTAGAACCTGAATGTACAATTACTATTGTTGATCAGCACCATTACCTACAGATAAGCCATTTACTTACCTGCAGCCTGATGGAGTAGCCAAAATAAACGCCTGCTGTTATGTGACCTAAGTATTGGAATGAAGTGTGGCTCTTTCCATTTACGTATCATTTTTCATACTCATTTTAGTTTTTATCATATGCAAGCATATTTATTTTATGGGAGCAGAGTAGGAAACCTAAGCTAAAGGAAGCCTTGGTGATGAAGGTCAAAAACAATGACTTTACCAGTAGCTGTAGTCCTCAGTATTGTCAGTATTTCCTGAAAGCCACCTCTAATCCACCCTTGTAAGTATGGAACACACTGACACTTATGATTTCCTCTAGAAAATGAGATTCAGGAAGGAGACCTCTTTCAATTTTTATTTAATACTTCTGTGTTGGTAAGACTGCCTTAACAACTTGAATTTCTTCTGTAGTTATGCTTTGGATAAATATACCTTATCCCAGTTGATTTTTTTTTTTTTTAAAGGATATGGGGTTCAATTCAGGGTTAGGTATACAAATGCTCATTATGTAGGTACCCTTGTTGATGAGGTGTGCCCTCCTCCCCCCTAGTTGATTTCTTTACATACATTGAACAACTTTTGAGTGGTAGAAAAGTGTGAGCTAAATAAAGGAAGATCTAAACTTTATTTCAAATTTTAACAATAACTAAATAATTACCTAAACTGTTTTTGCTTTTGCTTTGCCAGGGTAAGTTCTGCATCCTGGTACTTCCTCAATGTATTTGGGCTTCGGAGCATTTACTCTCTGATTCTGGGCCAAGATAATGGTAAGAAGCGTGTCAGGTTTGATAAGCAAATACTTCAGCAGATGAATCATCCATGCCAAAGCCAGAAAAAGCATATAGGTTATGCTATTTGTTAGCACAAATAGCACTGTCAAATACAATGCTTCATTCCTTAAGTTTCTGAAAGAGTCTTACCAATTACAGGGATCACACTGAAGATCTGAATTCTTCCTGGCAATTGCTGGGGCAATATTTGATTCCCCAGAGTCTGATACCTTCATGTGAGGGATCTACTACCAGCAATGTAAGCCTGTAAACCTAAAGCTTAAAGAAGGCCTGGTTTGATCAGTTAGTTGATTCACTAGAGTCCTTGCCAGTACTGATCCTGTCTCTCTTGTTTAATGACTGGCACCCCAGAAGAGTTACTTAACCACTCCAATCCTCTGTTTGCTTATCTGGAAATAGGGACCTTATTAGTTGTAACCTGCAGGGTTATTAGGAGCAGATGAGTTAGAATACACAAAGCACTTAGTAAAGTACCTGGCATATAGTAGTTGCTCAGTAATTGGTGGCTGTTATTGTTAAAATTTGAAATAAAGTTTAGATCTTCCTTTATTTTTCTCTCTTCTGCAATTATCATCCCCGTTTTTCAGTAGAGTGACTTTCCCAGGGGCACATAGTATGTGACAGAGTAAATCAGTAACCTGTCATCCAGTTCTCTAACCCACCACTGAGCAGCTGTGAGTGCTGTATAAGGCCCATTTCTCCCTTCTGGTGCTGGGGTGCTTCCTGAGACCTGGTCCTCATAGAGGCATGTCTTACGCTGCAGCTGCTGACCAATCACGAATGATGCAGGAACAGATGACTGGAGCTGCCATGGCCATGCCCGCAGACACCAACAAAGCTTTCAAGGTACACTCCATTTGTCTTTCAGAGCTGCAGTGAGGCAGAGTTATTTTAAAAATGGATTCCCCACAGTGAATGTAGATTGGTTCCATCGTTTGAATTTAAATTTAGCAAGAATATATTAAGATGGAGATTATTGGTACTTTTATTAGTTTTTAAATGTTTACTGGAATTTAATCTACACTGTAAATGAAGTTGTAAAACAGGCCAATCAGAGGTACCAGGTAAACATTTGGAATATTTTGAACCTTGTTGAAACCTATAGACATAGATGTAAATTGTATTTTTAAAAATTTGATGCTTAGAGCCTTTTCATGAAAGGATTCTGGAGTTTATACACTTCAGTATAATTTTTGTACAGCGAAATCTTTCATAGTACAAACTAGAAATAAAAGGGAACATTCTCATCCTGATAAAGGACATTTACGAAAAACTCACAGCTAACTAACATCATACTTAATGGTGAAGGACTGTAAGCTTTTCCTCCAAGATCAAGAACAAGATGGTCGGGCGCGGTGGCTCAAGCCTGTAATCCCAGCACTTTGGGAGGCTAAAGTGAGAGGATCGCCTGAGCCCAGCAGGTCAACTCTGGGGTGGCTGTGAGCATGCCATTGTACTCCAGCCTGAGTGACAGAGTGAGAATCTGACTCAAAAAAAAAAAAAAAGAACAAGACAAGAATGTCTGCTGTTGCTACTTCTGTTCAACATTGTACTGGATATTCTAACCAGGGCAGTTAGGCAAGAAAAAGAAAAGTCATTCAGGTTAGAAAGGAAATACAAGTGTCTCTGTTTACAGGTGGCATAGTCTTGTATATAGACAACCCTAAAGAATCCACAAGAAAAGTAATAGAGCTAAAAAACAAATTCAGCAGTTTTAAGATACAAAGTCTACATACAAAAATCAATTGTGTTTGCTTGTTTGTTTGTTTGTTTGTTTGTTTGTTTGAATCGGTGTCTCACTCTGTTGCCCAGGCTTGAGTGCAGTGGCATGCTTACGGCCACCGCAACCTTGACCTGCTGGGCTCAGGTGATCCTTCTGCCTCAGCCTTCCAAGTAGCTGGAACCACAGGCATACATTACCACACCCAGCTAGTTTTTTGATTTACTGTAAAGACAAGTTCTTGAACCCCTGAGCTCAGCAATCCTCTCTCCTCGGTCTCACAAAGTGCTGGGATTACAGGCATGAGCCACCATGTCCGGCTTAAAAATCAATTGTATCTCTACACTTTGGTAAAGAGCCTGAAAATAAAATTAAAACAATTATATTTATAATAGTATCAAAAGGAATAATATAAATAGGAATAAATCTAACAAAAGAAATACAAAGCATGTAGTGCAAATTACAAAACATTACTGAAGGAAATTAAAGAAGACTTAAATAAAAAGAAAGACATCCTTGTTAGTGGATTAGGTGACTTAATATTGCTAAGATGGCAATACTTCCCAAATTGATCTACAGATTCCACACAGTTCTCATAAAATCCCACCTATCTTTCTTATAAAAATTGACAAGCTGATCCTGAAGTTGATATGGAAATGCAGGGAAACCAAAATAACCACACACACAAAAAAAACTGTTAAAAAAGAACTTCCCAGTTTTAAAACTTACTACAAAATTACAGTAATTGGCCAGGCTCGGTGGCTCAGCCTATAATCCCGCGTTTTGGGAGGCCGAGGTGAGTGGATTGCCTGAGAACCGCCTGGGGAACTTGGCAAGACCTCATCTCTACAGCAAATCAAAAAATTAGTAGGGCATGGTAGCACGCACCTGTAGTTCCAGCTACTTGGAAGGCTGAGGCGGAAGGATCGCCGGAGCCCAGCAGGTCGAGGCTGCAGTGGCCAGGAGTGGCCACTTCACTCTAGTCTGAGTGATAGGGTGAGACTCCAACTCAAAAAAAAAGAGAGAAAGAAAGGCAAGACCACACAAAGTGATAGATTGAGCACTAGACTGGCTGCCAAGAAGACCTGAGTTCCAGTTCCAGCCTCACCAAGTTCTAGACCAATGGTTTTGAACAAGTAACTTTACCTCTTTAAAGCCTGAATTTTTTCCTTTTAAATTTTTTGTTTTAAATATGTGGGGTACAATTCAGGGTTAGGTATACAAATGTTCATTATTCAGGTACTCTTGTTGATGAGGTTGTACTCCCCCCTACCCCCGGCAGTTTCCCTCTACTGTCAATCCCTTTCTTTTTTTTTTTTTGAGTTGGAGTCTCACTGTCGCCCAGAGTGGAGTACAGTGGCCGCTCCTGGCCACCGCAGCCTCGACCTGCTGGGCTCCGGCGATCCTTCCTCCTCAGCCTTCCAAGTCGCTGGAATTACAGGCGCATGCTACCACGCCCGGCTAGTTTTTGATTTATTGTAGAGATGAGGTCTCGCCAAGTTGCCCAGGCGAGTCTCGAACCCTCGGGCTCAGGCAATCCACTCACCTCAGCCTCCCAAGGCGTGGGATTACAGGCTGAGCCACCGAGCCCGGCTCAATCCCTTTCTTATAGTATTACGATAGTTGTTCAAGTTCCGCTTATGAGTGAGAACATATGATACTTGGTTCTTTGTTTCTGTGATAGATCGATCACTCAGTATTATAGACTCTAAGTCCATCCAAGTTGAAGCCTGAACTTAATACTCAACTTTTTTTCAGAGGGGGAGGGGTTGCATGGGTTTCCCAAGACCACCATAATAAAGTACCACAAACTAGGTGGCTTAGACAAGTGAAATGTTTTCTCTTACAGTTCTGAAGGCTAGCAGTCTGAGACAAAGGGGTCTGCATGGCAAGTTCCTTGTAGGGATTATGAGGGAGAATCTGTTCCATGCCTCTTCCCAACTTCTGGTGGTGGTTGGCAATCCGTGGTGTTGCTTGGCATGTAGATGTGTCACTCCAATCTCTGTCTTCATCTTCTGGACCTTTCCCTACTGTGTGTCTCTGTGTCTCCCTTTTTCTGTCTCTTGTAAGGACACTGGCCATTGGATGCAGGGCCCATCCTATTCCAGGATAATCCCTTCTCAAGAGCCTTCCCTTAATGACATCTGCAAAGATCCTTATTCCAAATAAAGTCACATTCTGAGGTTTCTAGGGCACAAATCTTTTGGTAGGGCCAGTTTTTAACTCACCCTGTGAGTGAGGATATCTACTTTTCCTACCACAGATCTGTTTTAGGTAAAAGTGAGATAATGCATATTTTAAGTGTTTTGTGAAATATGAAATGTTGTATTTTTTTTCCTACTCTCCAGCTTAGAGGCCTTTGTCAATTCTTCGTTTTACAGAGACCATCTCTCTTTTACCCCGCATTCCATTTCTGTTATACTCTGATCCTGAGTGATCTATCTTTCCAGAGTCGTTTCCTTTTTATCCCCTAAGGTATCTTATACTCCAGCCCAAAGAGCTCACTTATTTTTTTGACTCGTCATCCATTTTCATCGCTCTTTTTCACTCATTCTTCCACCTTACTCTAAGTTTTTTCTTTCTTCTACTTATCTTTCAAGGCTGGGCTGATAGCCCACTTCTTTGGCTGACCATGACTTCCTGTGAGTTGCGAATTTTCCAGGGGTGTGCTGAAGCTAGCTCACACTGGCTGGAGAGCTCTAACTGCTGATTGTTAAATATTCAGGAATACTTTCGGCAGCTGGAAATCAGCCGCCGTGGAAGTATTTACATCACGGAAATTGGCAAGCACCGTAATCAGAGCTTGCTCATTCTCATTCTCTCTCTTCCCCTCCCCACTTCTCCCTTTCTTTCTTTCTTCCAGCACACCACTGAATTTTTCAGGCCTCTGTATTTTCAGAGCACTTTGTATTTACCTCTGTTTTAGCAATTTAGACATCTATTACCCTTATTATGTAAATAGCTATCCCTTGTGCTAGATTTTGATAGAGGCCAAACGAACATTCTGTGATCTGTAGAAGATGCAGCTTTCTTATGTCTCACAGCACCTCATTCATAGAAGGGGCTCAATACACAGAGTAAGATTTTTTTTTAAAAAGAGCAGAATAGTGACAACCTACATTTACTAAGCTTTCTTTCTGTGCCAGCAACTCTGTGAAGCAGATATAATTATTGAGTTCATTTTCAGAAAGTAACTGAGGCTTAGGAAGGTGAGTAGCTTGTGCAAAGTCACACAGCTAATAGGTAAATCCTGGAAGTCTGACTGTAGCCTAAACTCTTAAGCACTATGTTTAATTTTGTTGTAAATAAGATGAAATTTCCTGTTCCAGACTTCCGCTGTTCAACAGAGTAGTAGTATATGTGACTATTGACCACTTGAAGGATGGCTAGCCTGAACTGAGATGTGGCTAGTTTGAACTGAGAAGTACAAAACACATACCAGGTTTCAAAAGCCTGCTGTGAAAAAAAAAAAAGATTGTTTAAATAGTGAAATGATAGTAACAGTTTGAATATATTGGACTAAATGGAATCTATTAATACAATTTATATTTGCATTTTACTTTTTTATTTATTTTTTGGGTTACCCAGACTGGAGTGCAGTGGCATGTTCTTGACTCACTGCAACCTTGACCTCCTAGGTGCAGGTAATCCTTCCCCCTCAGCCTCCTGAGTAGCTGGGACTCTCGCCTTGGCCTACCAAAGTGCTGGGATTACAGGCGTGAGCCACCAATCCAGCCTTTTTACTTTTTAGATGTGGCTACTAGGATATGTATGAGTTACATGTGTGACTGGCATTATATTTCTGTGGAAATATAGACTACTATTTTCTAAGACTTGGGAACTTTAGCCACTTTATTATTTATATATATTTATATGTCCAAAGAGATCTACACTTATCTTAGCGTAGGGCCAAGGCATAGTCATTCAGAGACTATTTCGTATGTTCCTAACTTCCTCTGAAACTTGCCTTTTGGTTGTTTTACTGACCCTTTGAGACCGGGCATTTGTGGCGAATGAAGGGGTAAAGATCAGTGCTTCAGTCAAATTGGCATCTTGTGAAAAAGTCGGACATCCAGGGAGTCATGGGACAAGGTTGAGCTCTTGGCCAAAATTGTATCTCTGACTAATCTGTGAATATCAGTTACAATAAATCTTGGGTCTGCTCAGTTGGAGGGGAGCCACAGCTCAAAAGAAGATATTTCAAAGGAATTAGTAATCAATTCCTCTCTTCCTTTAGGGCAGGAAGCTGCTTCCAGTAAACACGAAATAAGTCATGCTAGAATCCCGCAGTTCTCCCGACCTCACCAGGTGGAGGTCATGGGGACGGGGAGTCACGTCCAAGCTGATAATTAGAGAAAATGGACGAAGCGGGTTACTAAGACTTAGCCATTCCATCTGCCAGGTTATCACAGGAGGCAGCCATAAAAGGAAGAAGATGTACGATTTGTGTAAATAGGTCAACTGTTTTGGAAAACAGAAAATGGAGCACTAGAGAATGTCAGTAAGAGGAATCCAGCTGCCTCCCTGCTTTTCTGCTTCTGTGCCAGGGGAGTTCTCACACGCTCCAGTATGAATCAGAGGGAAGACAGGATGCGAGGCCCTTGTTTTCCTGGATTTCTAATGAAGAAATAAATTCTGAAAATGTTATGATGACATTTTATTTTTCTCCAGAGTGCTGTAGTTTCATGTAATTATTTTGGTTTTTCTTCGGTGCCCTGAGTCTCTATGATTGCCAACTCCCAGAAATATCATGAACCTCCTCGACTTTGCAGCCACAGAACATAGACATCTGTACCCAAGCTGGGCCTTCATGGTTATCTCTGACTGCAGGTGCAGAGTGTAGCAGAAGGTCTTTCCTGCCGTTTCTTCTCTGGATTCCCAGGTGTATGGAACCAAGTCCTGTCTTAACTGCTATATTGTGTATGAAAGGGCTTTGCAGAGGATGTTGGGGGGATTCACTTTGGTAGGGGGAGCCCATCCACCCTCCTTCATTTGTAGAGCACAGTGTTAATTTTGAGAGCCCCTTCATTTATTAATGTTATTCCTCTAAGGAGAACAGAGATTCTTTAGAGAAGGAAAATATTCTTTTTTTTTTTAATTTTTTGAGTTGGAGTCTCACTCTGTCACCCAGACTGGAGTGCAGTGGCCGCTCCCGGCCACCATAGCCTCGACCTGCTAGGCTCCGGCGATCCTTCCGCCTCAGCCTTCCAAGTAGCTGGAACTACAGGCTACACCCGGCTAATTTTTTGATTTATTGTAGAGATGAGGTCTCTCTTGCCCAGGCGGGTCTCGAACCCGCGGGCTCAGGCAATTCACTCACCTCAGCCTACCAAAGGCATGGGATTACAGGCTGAGCCACCGAGCCTGGCTTAGGAATTTAATTTGAAAAGTTAAATAACATATCCTCTAAAAATTCATATATCTCATATCTATTTATAGATAAAAGTATCTGCATTCACATATATTATATATTTATATATCTATATCTGTATATATGCATGTATATGTTTATCTGTATTAATGCCCAGAGAAACCACCAAAACATAACACAAAAGACATAAACAAAAATCTAATGGAAAAATTAAAATGAACTACTAAAACACTGTCAAATAATTTCTAAAAGGCTGAAAAAAAGTAACCAAAATCACAGAGGTCAAACAGAAATATAAAAGAACAGTAAACCCCAAATCAAAACTGTCAGTAATTACATTAAATGTAGATAGTCTAAACATACCAATTAAAAAAATAATTGATTAGTTTGATTTAAAAATTAGTTTTATTTGAAAAAATACAATTTATATTTAATATACACAGATTAAAAGTACATCATGGGAAATTACGTGCCAGGTAAACCTGTCTTAGTCTATTTGAGCTGCTGTAGCAAAAATATTATGAACTGAGTGGCCCATAAATTACAAAGGTTTATTTCTTATGGTTCCAGAGGCTGAGAAGTTCAAGATCAAGGTGCTGGCGAATTCTGTGTCTGGAGGGAGTCTGTTCTCATAGATGGCAGCATCTCCCTGCAACTTCATGTATTGCTTCATTTGTAGTAGTACTCCTTATCTATGGTTTTGCTTTCTGTGGGTTCATCATTAGGTTGCACTCTGTTCTAAGTAACATGATGAACTAACTTTTCTGCTGGGGACTTGATTCATCCCTGTGTCAAGTATCTCCATGTAACCCATACTGGCCACCCACTAGTTTCTTAGTAGCCATCTGTTTTATCAATTAGGTTGTCATGGTATTATTGCAGTGCTTGTGTTCATGTAACATTTATTTGACTTCATAATGGCCCCAAATTGTACAGAGAGTGGTTCTGGCAATTTAGATATGCCCAAGTAGAGCCATTAAGTGCTTCCTTTAAGTTAAAAGAAGAAAGTTCTTGACTTTATGTATTTATGCTGAGGTTGTTGAGATCTATGATAAGAACAAATCTTTGTAAAATTTTGGAGATGGGAAAAATATTTATGCTAGCTTTGCTGTTGCACCTCAAGCTACAAAAGCATATATTGTTTTAGTACTATCAGAGGTTTCAGGCATTTGCTGAGAGTTTTAGAATGTACTTGTTGTAGATGAGAGACTACCTAGTGGAAGAGTGAACAAGGAAGTTCTTCAGGCTGATGGAAAATTATACCAGAGAAGAATTTGGTATATTAGCAATGAAGGAGGAGCAATAGACATGGTCAGTGTTTGGGTAGATATATATAAGATTATTTTTCTCTTCAAGTAAAAAAAAAATAAACATGAATGTAAAAAGCAAAAATGGTAACATTGTGTGTGAAGGGAGATTCCTTCTCTTGGACCTGTTTCATAAAGGCACAAATCCCATTTGTGAAGGCTCTGAAAGGCCCCCACCTCTTAATACCGTACCATTGGGGATTATGTTTCTATTTATGAATTTTGGGGGGACACAAACACTCAGACCAGAGAACTTTACCCCTGGTTCTACCAAATTTTTGCCTTTCTCACATGTGCAAATTATACATTTTATCCCAATAGCCTCCAAAATCTTAACTTGTTCCTGCATTTCCTTTACAGTCAAAGTCCAGTCTCATCTGAATCAGATATGAGTGAGACTCAAAGTAGGATTTATCCTGAGACAAATTGCTCTCCAGCTGTGAACCTGTAGAATGAAACATGTTACTTGCTTCCATAATACAATGATGGGACAGGAATAGAAGAGACATTCACATTACAAAAAGGGAAAAACAGAAATTGAAAAGTGGCAGATCATGAGCAAACCCTTAACAAGGCAAGCAACATTAAATCTTAAGAATTTAGAATAATTTACTTTCACTCAGTAATTTGTACTCTACACACACTAGGGTGGGGTTAAATCCCTGATGCTCCAGGAAGCCATGCCCCCTTGGCTTTAGGTAGGTTTCTTATGGAGGCTCTGAGGGAGAATCTGTTCCTTGCAGTTCTCCTAGATTCCGGTGTTTGCCAACAATCCTTGGGGTCCCTTGGCTTGTATATGTATCATTCTTGTCTCTGCCTCTGTCTTCAGATGGCCTTCTCCCTATGTGTCTGCCTATGTCTTCACATTTTATCTCCCCTGTGCATGTCTCTATACCCAAATCATCCTCTTTTAAGGACACCAGTTATTGGATTAGAGTCCATTGAAGTAATCAAGTTTGATCTCAACTTAGCTTCATTACATCAGCAAACACCCAATTTCTAAATAAAGTTACATTCAGAGGTACTGGGGATTAGGATTTGATCATTTATTTTGAGATGAGACACAATAGATAGGTGGAGAACAAATGGTGTTCATTATTGCCTAGGAAACAAAAAACCCACCTTTTCTTTTTTTAAAATTAAAATTTTTATTTTAAAGATGTGGGGTACAATTCAGGGTTAGGTATACAGATGTTCATTATGCAAGTACCCTCCCCTGGCAGTTTCCCACTACTGCCATTCCCTTTCTTATAGTGTAATAATTGTTCAAGGTCTGCTTATGAGTGAGAGCATGTGGTACTCAGTTCTTTGTTTCTGTGATAGATCACTCAGTATTGTCGACTCTAAAGTCTATCCAAGTTGCTGTGAAGTTCATGATTTTGGTCTTCTTTATGGCTGCATAATATTCAATCTGGTACATGTATCGCTTTTTTTTTTTTAAATTCAGTCCTCTTTCAATGGCAGCACAGATGGTTCCATGTTTTTGCTATTGTGAATAATGCTGCAGTAAACATGCGGGTGCAGGTATCTTTTTTATAGACTAATTTGCATTCCTCTGTGTATATTACCAGTAGGGGTATTGTGGGGTCATATAAAGGTTGATTTTTATATCTTTTAGGATTCGCCAAACTGTTTTTTCACAGAGATTGTACTAGATTACACTCCCACCAACAATGTAGAAGTGTTCCCTTTTCCCCACATCCTCTCCAGCATCTGTTGTTTTTTGAGTTATTGATGATGGCCATTCTGAATGGAGTTAGTTGGTATCTCAGTGTGTTTTAATTTGCATTTCTTTGATGACTAGTGAAGCTGAGCATTTTTTTCATGTATCTGTTGGCTGCTCGTGTGTCTTCTTTTGAGAAGTGTCTATTCATATCTTTTACCCACTTTGTAATGGGGCTTTTTTGTTTGTTTGTTTGTTTTTCTTTTTGGCACATTTGAGTTCCTTGTAGATTGTTGATGTTAGGCCCTTTTGAAGATATACAGTTGGCAAAGATTTTTTTCCCAGTCTGTGGGCTGTCTCCCCATTGTCTTGATGGTTTCTTTGACTTTGCAGAAGCTTGTCAATTTGATGAGGTCCCATTGGTCTATCTTATCTCTTATGGCATGAGCGCTTGGGGATTTGATCAGGAATTAGTTGCCAGTTCCAGTTTCCATAAGGCTGTCTCCTGCATTTCTATGGTTCTTATAGTTTGAGGTTTTATGTTTAGGTCTTCAATTCACTTAGAGTTGATTTTTGTGTATGGTGATAGGTAGGGATCTTGTTTCAATCTTCTGTACATGGTCAGCCAGTTTTCCCAGCACCATTTACTGAATAGGTTCTCCTTTCCCCAATGGTTGATGGTAGAGATTTTGTCAAAGATGAGTTGGGTGAGAAATTGGGGTTTTGATTCTGGCATCTCTATCCTGTTCCATTGGTCTAAATGTCAGTTCTTGTACCAATACCAGGCTGTTTTGATGATTGT
>CAUYQG010192299.1:0-15461 GCA_963574415.1 Tarsius wallacei
TTTTGGAGGCCGAGAAGTCCCATGATCTGCCATCTGCAAGTTTGGGGAATGTAGGGGGTGGTGTAGGTTTTGGAGTCTGAAGGCCCAAGAATCAGAACTTCCAATGTCTGAGGGCAGGAGGAGATGAATGCCTCAGCTAGAGAAAGTGACCCACACTTCCTCTGCCTTTTTGTTCTATTCAGGCCCTCAGTGGATTGAATGATGCCCACTCTTCTTGGTGGGGGCAGGTCTTTACTCGGGTCTACTGATTCAAATGCTAATCTCTTCTGGAGACACCATCGCAGGAAACTCCCAGAAAGTGCCACCAGCTATCTGAACATCCCTCAGCCGAGTCAAGCTGACACATGGCACTAAGCATGCCAAGTCCTTTCCTTGTTAACTTAGTACACACCTGCATCTCCTTGAACCATACTTCATCTCCAAAGACAACAACAAGGTCTTACTTCAACCTAAAATGATACAATTACACGGCGTAGAAGGAGAAATTCACTAACCCCCTTCCCCAGAAGTGGAGGTAAAGTCCTGGAGTGATGTTTGGTCTTCTCCTGATATCCTATAGCTTAAATACTATGACGACTTAAATCTAAACTTAGTACTAGCACGACTTAAATTTTGATATAAAGTCAATACATCTTATGTTACATGATAAGGGAATGAAAGGGGAAAGAAAACAAAAGATATTTGCTTAATCTATGTATATATACATACAAACATTCGTAACAAAATAAGAAATACTCATGACAGTTATAGCACTTCTTACTTGCAACTAGCCTTATCATCACTTTCTTAGATATGAAAAATAAAAATTGAGTGCCCATTCTGTGTCAGACCCGTTGTTAGACATCTTTGTACACAGGCTTCTTCACCCCCGACTCACAGGTGGGGTGCAACTGACGAGATGCAGTAACAACAAATGTCACTTCTGCCCTCAGTGGATGGGGATGGAGAGTCCCACGGAATGCACGAGTCACTGCCAGGGAGTCTACCAGCATGTCCCTCAGACTTCCTTCTATGGTCCTGGTTCTTTGGTGTTTCTGTCCCTCCGGCGAGGATTTAAATTCTGTCTTCCTCATCCAAAGACCCACTCACTGTTCTTCCTAACAACTTAGCACTGCAGAAGTCTATTCCTTCCCGGCGCCACCAGGATTCCAGCCCTCTCTTCTTGTGTGTGACTACTCCTTTGTTTTGTTTTACATTTCTGTGGAGATTGACAGTGGCGCAATTCTCCTCATAGTGTCTCTCTTCTCTGTCCTGTACACCTTTCCCATTCTGGGAAAACTGTCTCTCTTTTGCATGTCTTAGAGGCTTGTTTCATTCTCTTTTCCATATATCAACACCCTTTGTACTAACAGGTCTCATGATGGTTGGAGCCCCTTACATTTGTAATAGCCATCAAAGTACAGAGCACTTATAATACTGGTTCAAGCCAGGTATAGTGGCATGCACCTGTAATCCTAGTAAGGGAGGCCGAGATGGGAGGATCACTTAGGCCAAGAGTTCAAGACCAACCTGGGCAACATAATGAGACCTTATTTCTTTAATAAAAAAAAAAAAGGGTCGGGCTTGGTGGCTCAGCCTGTAATCCCAGTGCTTTGGGAGGCCAAGGTGAGTGGATTGTCTAAGCCCGTGGGTTCGAGACCCACCCAGGCAACTTGGTGAGACCTCATCTCTATGATAAATAAAAAAAAAATCAGCCGGGCGTGGTAGCACGTGCCTGTAATTCTGGCTACTCAGAAGGCTGAGACGGAAGGATTACTGGAGCCCAGCAGGTTGAGGCTGCGGTGGCCGGGAGCGTGCCACTGCACTCCAGTCTGGGCGACGGAGACTCCAACTCAAAAAAATAAATAAATAAATAAAAAGTTTCAAAAGAAATGCACCATACTCCACACTTTTATTAGACTATCAGACTAATAGCACACAAATACTTCCATCTTTTCTTTGCCATGTCCCTGAATTTGAGAAGCAAAAAGCAAAATTTTTATAATCATAAAGACTGTGTCCTCATAAAATAAAAGCAACTTTATAGTTGGCCATCATAAAACTCGGACCGTATTCTCATTCTGAGGCCTAGAGGGCCAGTCATACTGGCATTTTCTTGTACCTTGGGTCAGTCTGGGGCTCTGTTGAATATTTGCTCCAACTTGTCCTGGGCCGGCTTCAGCTCAGGAGGGAAAGCCACATGATTGAGTGATGATAGTTGTTCTGATGAGTTCATGTTGTGAAAAGGAGGTTTCTGAAAGGACTTAAAAGAATTGTGCCCCAGGATAAGTTGGCAGGAGGAAGACCCTAGGTCCTCATCCCCAGAGTCTTGTCTGGAGTATTGGTACTGGATGGGGCCTTCTGCATGATCTTTCTGGGTGTAGCCTTTTCAGTAGTTTTACCCATCACTTGCACTGGGTAGAGCCTCACGGAAAGAGATTCGTGAATTGCTTCTTCTTGTTTTCATGAAGATTCCCTGCATGTCAGAGCCATTGCCAAATCAGACAGTTGACTGTCCCAAGCTCTTACTTTCTTAGTCGGAAATAGATACATTTTTTTTCTTTTTGTTCATTTCTATCACCAGAAAAAGTATTAAACTTTCTCTCTATATACGAGCGGAAAACCCACTTTGTATCATTTGGTGTCACTATCAATAAGATGAGACCCAGAGAACAAAGCATCACCTACCTGTGCCTCTTTGCACCTTTGATTCCAGGGTGGATCTGAGCAGGGCAGGAGTTGAGCTAAATGGAGGAAGGTGAGTTGCAAGCTTCCAGGTAAGCAGCAGTTCAGGGCAAGGGAGCAGCTGCACAGGAGTATTTCCCAGTAATCACCACCTGTGTCTGTCGAATAGATCTTATCCAAATTCTTATACTGTGGTAGCACCATCATCCTTTGAGGCTAACCCTTTTAGGATAAATATTCTACAACTCTGCTATGCATTTCGCATCTCAGAACATTTTGGTTTCTTGCCGTCACTTTTTAAAAATTAACAGCTGTATAGTTTTAGTATTTCTAGGGGAAAGATGTCAACTAATAAGGAAAAACAAATAAGGCAAATTGTCAGCAGACAGATCATATCTCATGTGTCATCATTTAGGAATTTTATTTGTTTTGAGTCGGAGTCTCACACTGTCACCTAGGCTAGAGTGCAGTGGCACTATCACAGCTCATTGCAGCCTTGACCTGACCTCCTGGGCTCAGGCAATCCTTTCACCTCAGCCTCCCAAGTAGCTGGGACTACAGGTGTGCACAGCCATGCCCAGCTAATTTATTTATTTTATAGAGACGAGGTCTTTCTATGTTGCCCAGGCTGGTCTCGAACTTCTGGCTCAAGCAATCCTCCTGTCTTGGCCTCCTGCCTGGCCTAGGTTGAGCAGTAAGCTTGCTTGACTTTAGAAAAACCTTTAAACCCCAAACCTAAAAGAAGTTTTATGTAAAAAGCCAAACCAGAAAAAGCCTAGGATAAATTATAACCCAGATTCTTTGCTATCAGTCCCTTTAAACTCTCAACCAACTAAATCTTAGTAAAATCTGGAAAAGCAATACAAAACGACTAAACCAATCTTAGCTTGGAGATGACTTCTTACTCCAAGGTGTGATGGAAATAATCTCTTCAAGGATCTATCTCAATATATATGTCTCTGCTGCTGGAAAAGGACAGGAAGGGACACTCACTAACTTGTGTGAGGTTTTCCCCCACTTCTCCTATATACCAAGTATACAGGAAATTAGAAAGAAAAGTACATTTTTGCCATTCATATTGCAAGCAAACTGCTATGTTGGCTATTTGCAATTATTTCAGCAGTATTTCTTTCTTTTTATAATGCATTTTGAAAAATCATTCAAGTTCAAAAAACGATCCATATTAGCTAATCATTTGATTTTTTTTCACATGAGATATTTTAGACCTTAACTGAGTCCATTTTTATTTTACTGTTTATTAACAATAAAGTTATAACTTTATGAATAGCAATCTTATATTAAAATAGACATAGATCTATTAGGCAAGAGAACTTTGTATAAGCATTAGCTTCAAATTAAATAATAATGTTAACTTACGGTTTCTAGAACTGATACTTGCAACTGAATCTTTATCTTATAAAGCCTAAATCATTTTGTAACTTTTAAAAGGGACTATATTATTACACTTTTGTGAGTTTTTATTTCTGATAAAATCTCTTTCATGCACATTATTTTTGGATTGAATTTTTGAACATGGAAATAGGCATTTTGTAAACAGAAAGATTCTAGGATAAAGTTGTAAATGAAGCTAAGTTATTTACATTTGATCACTCAGGAGTCATTTGAGATTATGAGCACTTTTGTGGAGGGAGCACATCCATCTAATTCGTTGTTCTTTTTTATTTTGAAATAGCATTTAAGGTAAAGTATACTGGTGGAAAGAGATGTAACCAGAACCACCATTGGTTCATTTATGTCACAGAACACTAGATGGCGACATTTCTTGAGGGAATTGACAAGAATTGCACATCAAGTCTTTAAAGCCTGTTTCAGAAGTTGATTTACTATATTTTGTTTTCCAGAAGAGGAGAAACATATTCCTTTATTTTTTGTGCTTAAGAAAGTTTCAACTTTGTGAATAAGCATCTACAATTAAAATGACCATAGACTTATTAAATGGGGTGACTCTTTAAGTGAGATGTTACATAAAGGGAAATGACAGGATTATAACTATGGCTTTATGGTACCAAGAACTGACTCATGACAATTTCAACCTTCTGTCGTTTTTAATAAATTTAATTTTATGGAAAAACTTTAGGTTTAAAGAAAAATTGCAAGGATCTTATAAGAGAGTTCCCATGTACCCTGCATACAGTTTCCCCTATTATTAACATCTTACATTAGTAAGGTACATTTGTTACAACCAATGAGCCGATATAAATACATTATTATTAAGTAAAGTCCACACTTTATTTAGATCTCTTAATTTTTACCTTTTTCTGTTCCAGGATCCCATATTACATTTAAGTCATCATGTCTCCTTGGCTGTGGCAGTTTCTCAGGCTTTTTTTTTTTTTTTTTGAGACCTTGATGGTTTTGAGGATGACTGGTTGGGTATATTGTAAGATGCCCCTCTATTAAAATGGCTGACTTTTTTTTTTTTCATGATTGGCAAGAAGTGATGGGTTTATAGGATGAAGACAACAGAGATAAAGTGCCTCTTTGTCACAACATGTCAAAGGTACAGCCTATCCACACGACTGATCATTTGTTGATGTTGACCTTGATCGCCTGGTTGAGGAAGCGTTTCTCTCAAGTTTCACCACCACACGTTTACTCCCTCCTTCCATACTGTATTCTTTGGAAGGAAGTCGCTCTGCACAATGAACACTCAAGTGGAAGCTATGCTTTACCTCCTTGAAGGTGAAATAGCTACATATATTGTTTGGAATTCTTCTCCATGGGAACTCTCTTATAAAATCCTCGCAATTTTTCTGTAAACCTAAAGTTTTTCCATAAAATTAAATTTATTAAAAATGACAGAAGGCTGATAATTTTCATGAGTCAGTTCTTGGTACCATAAAGCTATAGTTACCATCCTGTCGTTTCCCTTTATGTAACATCTCACTTAAAGAGACACCCCATTTAATAAGTCTATGTTCATTTTAATTGTAGATGCTTATTCACAAAATTGAAACTTTCTTAAGCACAAAAAATCATGGGAATATCCCTCCCCCCTTTCTGGAAAACAAAATATAGTAAATCAACTTCTGAAACAGGCTTTAAAGACTTGATGTGCAATTCTTGTCAATTCCCTCAAGAAACGTCGCCATCTAGTGTTCTGTGATATAAATGAACCAATGGTGGTTCTGGTTTC
Source organism: Tarsius wallacei (assembly GCA_963574415.1). Taxonomy (NCBI): domain Eukaryota; kingdom Metazoa; phylum Chordata; class Mammalia; order Primates; family Tarsiidae; genus Tarsius; species Tarsius wallacei. Next base: position 5,822 of record CAUYQG010192299.1, read on the forward strand.
ATCACTTTCCACCAGTATACTTTACCTTAAATACTATTTCAAAATAAAAAAGAACAACGAATTAGATGGATGTGCCCCCCCCACCGAAGTGCTCATGATCTCAAATGACTCCTGAGTAATCAAATGAGAAAAATTTTTCTCTTCTCCCTCATGTATCTATTTATTGAATTACTTAATTATACCAGAGTGGACTCATGAATATTTATTTTACAGTCTGGGTTTTACTTCAGTACAATTTTATTTATTTTGTTACTCAACTTGTCCCAGCTTTGCCTCTTGGGAGCTCTTCCAGTTGGCTTCTGTGTCCCATTGACATAGTCTAGTCATTGTGGATTTTTTTTTTAGTAACTTGTTTACTTCTTAATAGCAGCTATTGTTCAGTTTACAAGGAAAATTTAGTCCCACTGTTGTATGAGCATTTGTCTTTTACATTGTTAACGTAATATCTAATAATAAAAATGAAAAGACACATGAAAGTAGAAAAAAAGTCCAATTCAATATTTGTTATTATTTATGTTGTCTTGAAATTTTTAATTTTTCTTCCTCTTCTCTCCTTTTTTCACTTTTATTGCTTTATATACTTTTTTTTATTGTTTTTATTTTTGAGTTGAGGTCTCACTCTATTGTCCAGGCTGGAATGCAGTGGTACGATCACTGCTCACCACAGCCTCAACCTCTTGGGCTCAGGCAAACCTTCTGCCTAAGCCTCCCAAGTAGCGGGGACTACGGACTTGTGCCACCATGCCCACTACTTTTTTTGATTTTTTTTTTGTAGAGATGAGGTCTCACTATGTTGCCCAGGCTGTTCTCAAATTCCTGGGCTCAAGTTCAAGCAATTTTCTCACCTTGGCCTCCCAAAATGCTGGGATTATGGGCATGCACCACTGAGCTCTACCAAGTATTTTTAAATTATAAATAGTGCTGTAGTGAGTACATTTGAACCTAAAAGTCATTTAAGCAGTTTGCATTATTTTGCATATTTTAGATTTCTAGGGGATAAGCTGAGTCGAAGAATATCATCAACATTTTTAAAGCTCTTGCTTTATAATTAAATTTTACAAAATTGGGTAAATAGTCTGAGACTAGCTCATATAAAAAAAAGGGAAAGATATTGTCCAGTCTATGCAAATAAGTAAAGGACCACTGGTTGGTAATCTAAACAAAATCAGATGAGTAATGAGAAAAAAGACTTTTCCTGAAGATACTAAGTCTAATTCAAAGCTTGAGCTCTGCCCTCTGCTGGTTTGATGCAACTTATGTCAACAAAAGAAAGGAAGAAAATAATCCATATCCCGTGCAGTCTTGGTCACCTACTTTCTCAGAGGTCCCTTGGCTGGGCAGACCAGCAGGAGGCCAGCGTCAGTCTTCATGGAGAATTTACCTTCGTAAAGCTTTCTGCTTGACTCTCTAAAACGTTCACTGCAAAATTAACGCCAAATGTCTGAAAACACCAGGGAACACCGGAAGCCAGACTTCACATCAGACAGGAGGTGGTGTATTAAAGGAATGAAAACAGATTTATTCCTACCCTTTTAAAAGTTTTAAATTATTTTTTTCTTAAAAGACAGAAGTCTGGTCTTTGTTTTGCATTCCTTGAGATAATAACAGAACTTTTCTTTGTGGGCTCTTACATTTGTACGTTTACATGTGATTTTTTTTTTTTTTTTTTTTTTTTTTTTTGAGTTGGAGTCTCACTGTCGCCCAGACTGGAGCGCAGTGGCCGCTCCCGGCCACCGCAGCCTTGACCTGCTGGGCTCCGGCGATCCTTCCGCCTCAGCCTTCCGAGTAGCTGGAATTACAGGCGCGCACTACCACGCCCGGCTGATTTTTTTTTTTTTAATTTATAGTAGAGATGAGGTCTCGCCAAGTTGCCCAGGCGGGTCTCGAACCCTCGGGCTCAGGCAATCCACTCACCTCAGCCTCCCAAAGGCATGAGATTACAGGCTAAGCCACCAAGCCCGGCTTACATGTGATTTTAAACCTTATGCTCACTGTTGAGTGTTGCTTCGTGATATATGTCTGGGGGGATGTCATCACCTTCTAGTTCTCTGAAGCTTCACTTCTTCCTCTGCCTCAAGTTTATACTGTGTCCTAGAAAGACAGCTGTATTTTTTAATTCATAGCACTTGTCCCAGAAGTAAATTCAATCCCTAAAGGAATGCTTTGTTACTTTATGGATTAATAAGGAGAAAAACATTTTCTGACGGTTTGGAGCTGAGAGTTTTAATCTAATCGCTATTTTAAATACTTTTCTTTATTTCCAACCACAAACTGAGCAGCTTTCTGGAATATATTTTGAATACTTTTAGAACAGTTAGAAAGCTGCTGTTCAGAGAGCAAAATGGTGATGTAAATCACTATGGGACTGCTTGGGTGTAGGGGCTGATGGTTGTGCTTCGGTATTCTTTAGTATAAAATACAGTCCTGTGTCACTTAACGGCAAGACTTCATTCTGAGAAATGCATCATTAGACGATTTCGCCATTGAGGAAACATCATAGAATATACTTACACAGACTTAGAGAATACAGCCTACTACACACCTGGGCTGCAAACCTGGGTGGCAAGTTACTGTACTGAACGCTCAGGCAGTTGTAAACAATGATAATTATTTGTGCATCTAAACGTATATTAACATACGCTTAGGCAGTTGTAAACAATGATAATTATTTGTGCATCTAAACGTATATTAACATAGCAATGGTGCCACAAAAAATACAGTGTAAAAGATAAAAAACAGTGCACTTACCATGAATGGAGCTTGCAGGACTGGAAACTGGTCTGGGTGAGTGAATGTGTGTGTGAAGGCTTAGGACATTACTATACACCACTGTATACTTTATAAACACTGGACCCTTAGGCTACACTGCATTCATTTCGAAACTTTTCTTTCTTTAATAACACATTAACGCTAGCTCACTGCAACGTTTTTGCTTTAAAAACTTTCAACATTTTAAACCTTTTTGATTCTTTTGTGATAACACTTAGCTTAAAACACAAACACATCGTACAGCTGCACAAAAACATTTCTTCCCTCCTTTATTCCTTATTCCATAAGCATCTTTCTGTTTTTAATATCTGTGACTTATTTTTGTACTCTTTCAACTTTTTTGTTAAAAACCAAGACACAAATGCACGCATTAGCTGTGTGTCACGAATGTCACCATCTTCCACCTCCACAGTTTGTCCCACTGGGAGCTCTCCATTTGCAATGACACACATGGAGCTGTCATCTCCTTTGACAATGTCTTCTTCTGCAATTCCTCCTGAAGGATCTGCCTGAGGCTAATTTACAGTTGACTTTTAAAAAAATATATAAGTAGAAAGAGTATACCCTAAACGAATGATTAAATAGTATAGTAAATACACAAACCAATAGCATTGTCATTTATTATGGAGTGTTATGTACTGTGCCTAAGTGTATGTGCTATATACTTTAATACCCCTGGCAGTGCAGGGGTATTATACCAGTATCGCCGTCAAGACATGAGTAATGTGTTGAGTGACCACTTGAGGACAGCTACGATGTCATTAGATGATAAGAATTTTCTTATTTTTTAAATTTTTATTGTAAAGATGTGGGGTACAGTTCAGGGTTAGGTATATAAACATTGACCATGCAGGTACCCTTGTGGATGAGGTATGCCTCTCCCTCCCCTAGCAGTTCCCCTCAACTGCCAGCCCCCACCCCGACAGTTTCCCACTAATGCCAATCGCTTTCTTATAGCACTATAATTGATGATAAGAATTTTCAGACCCATTATCATCTTATGGGACCACTGTTGTCGGCTGAAAAGGTTACTACATTGCCCATAACTGTATGTTCTAACTCATCTCAGCCCCTAGCACAGTAGGTCATCCATAGATATTAGCCAGTTGAGTAAATAGAAACATGAAATTCTGCCATTCTATTGTTATCCATTTTCCATAGTTGAGAATAATTTACTCCAATTCCTGTCCAGGAGTTCTGGTTTCTTTAGGAAAAGGAAGAGTGGTTTTAAATGACAACATCGACAATAAATCACACAATCTCTGAGGATCGTGGCGAGAAATAATAGCAAAGAGTTCTATCTCCTGAAATAATTTTATGTTAAAAAAAAAACAAAACACACCCGACTGGGCTTGGTGGCTCAACCTGTAGTCCTAGCACTTTGGGAGGCCGAGGCGAGTGAATTGCCTGAGTCTGCAGGTTCGAGACCTGCCTGGGCAACTTGGCAAGACCTTGTCTCTACAATAAATCAAAAAGTAGCTGGGTGAGGTAATGCGCGCCTGTAGTTCCGGCTACTTGGAAGGTTGAGGCAGAGGGACTGCCAGAGCCCGATGCTGGGGTTGCTGTGAGCGTGCCACCGCCCTCCAGCCTGGGTGATGGAGTGAGACTCCAACTCAAAAAAAAAAAAAATACACCCTGGAATACCTATATATCCCTTGGAATAATGCCACAGTGGAAGATGATGGCTTGGGGTAGTGATTAATACCTCTGTGTATGTGGGTGCATGAATGTGGCTGACATGCTTGTGCAAATCACGTTTTTCCATGACCAGAGAGGTGACTGGGTATCGTGGTGGCTACACAACCCTCCTTCAGTGGTGGTTCTCCCCCTGGCACTGTCCTGCTGCTTGAGGAGCTGATAGGTTTAGGAGGTCACTTGTTCCGGGTGCCTGAGGAATATTCAGAGCAATGCCCCTCAACTCATGGTTTTTTTTCTTCTTCCTTCTCTGGTCTACACCTGTCCTTGTTTTAAGCCTTCACCCAGCAACCAGCGAAGCTGCACCTCTGCACAGGCCTCCACGCACTGTCTGTCCCTTTCGGTAAACCACGTCGTCACCCAGTTTTCCCCCTGATTTGGGGGCAACCTTTCCCACGTACTGTAAACAACATAGCCCATGGTAGACTGGGTTGTACTTTCAAATCATTTTTCTTAATTGATATACATAACCCCGAAACCGGGCAGAGTAAGCCTTCAGCAAACTCAGGCTGGGGAAGGTTCAAAGGTCCAGGTGAGGTGGGGAAGCCCGTGTGGCCCAGCCAGGCCCAGGCCCCGCGCATTGCAACAGGCACCGAGGCAGGGACAGGGCTGTGAAGCATACCCCCACGAGGCTGGGGCTGAACACAAGAAAGCACGGCGGGCCTGACTGCCCCAGCCTCCATGCAGTCTGATGTCCTCTGGTTGCCTCTTTAGTTCATAGCCTCTGTTTCCCAAGAGACTGCTAGGGGCCGCACTGTGTCCTCTGCGGTTCATTCTACCTTTCTATGCCTCAGAATGTGACTGTCTCTGGAGACGGGGTCTTTATAGGAGTCCTTAAGTTAAAAGGAGGTCATTTGGGTGGCCCCTCATAGAGTATGACCGGTGTTCCTATAAGAAGAGACCTGGGCACAGATGCACACGCAGGGAAGACCCTGGGAAGCCACAGGGAGGACAACTGGGAGAGGCCACGCAAGCAGAGGGGCTGCTGAAGAAAGCTCCCTGCCTGCCTGCACCTTGATCTTTACTTCCAGCCTCCAGAACGGTGAGAAGATACGTTTGCGTTTATGTTGTCAAAGCCACCCAGTCCGTTTATTATGGCAGCAAAAAAGGAAAAAAAAAGACACTGAAGCTTTAGCGGATGTTCTTGGTATTGGTTTACTTTTTTTTTTTTTTTTTTAGTTGGAGCCTTTCTCTGCTGCCCATGCTGGAGGGCAGTGGCACCACCACGGCTCACTGCAGCCTCGAACTCCTGGACTCAGGGATCCTTCCACCTTAGCTCCCAACTACAGGTGCTTGCGCCCCTACACCCAGCTACTTTTTTACTTTTTTTTTACTTTTAAATTTTCTATTTTAAAATTGTGGGGTACAATTCAAGGTTAGGTATACAAATATTCATTGTGCAGTTACCCTTGTTGATGAGGTGTACCCCCCCCTTCCCCAGGCAGATTCCAACTACTGTCAATCCCACCCCACCCCCCACGCAGTGTCCTGCTACTGTCAATCCTTTTCTTATAGTGTGATGGCAGTTGTTCATGGTCCACTTATGAGTGAGAACATGTGATACTCAGTTCTTTGTTTCTGTGAAAGATCACTCAGTATGACAGACTCTAAGTCCGTCCAGGTTGCTGCAAAGTTCATGATTTTGTTCTTCTCTATGGCTGCGTAATATTCCATTGAGTATATGCACCAGTCCTCTTTTGACGGGCAGCATGGTTGGTTCCGTGTTCTTGCTATTGTGAACAATGCAGCGACAAACATACATGTGCAGGTATCTTTTTTATAGAGTGATTTGAGTTCTTCCCAGACGCGGTCTCACTGAGTTGCCCAGGCCGGACTCGAACTCTGAGGCTCAAGCCATCCTCCTATCTCCGTCTCCCAAAGTGCTGGGATGACAGGTGCCTGCCACAGTGCCTAGCTTGGTCTTTGTATGATGCCATGTGCTTTCCCGAGGCTGAGGCAGGCACAGTCCTGGAGACGACTCGAGCACAGCCCTGACGCCAGGAGGTCCACTGCGCGCTTGGCGATGGGGCACTGATGGACCCATCGGAGCGGCCACGAGGGGAAGCCACTGTGGTGTCCTCCCTGGCGAGCTGTGCCGGAGCGCCCGAGCAGGATTTCTGCTCACTTGCCTCTTCCATGCTGGCCTTGGCTGTTCCCAGCCCTCTACAAGGCGTGCCCGGTTCCATTCCATGGTTTCCAGGACCTTGCGTTGCTGCCTTTTGGCTACAGGGACAGAGCCATCCACGGGCCCTACCTGCACCCCACATCTTTGCCCTTCCCATCTTCCTTCCTAGGATCGCAGCAGGGACATTCTCCTTACCCCCTTCTCTTGAACCCTTCCAAGTCTTTCTTCCCACTGCCACTTTGCAGAAATAGCTGGGTAGGAGTGCTCATTGGATGCTGGGGATGAGGCACCAGTGTGGCCGGATTCCTGTCCTTGGGGAGCTTATGTCCTCTGAGCTAAACCAAACCAAACCAAACCAAAACAAAAAAACCCTTATCTGATCCACCCTGTTTCTATTCCCTTTGGCCATATGGTTGCCTTTGACCTGTGCCTTAATCGTGTTTTTTCACTTTCTGTGTTCTGATGCTTTGATACTGTGGTCTTGCTGACCCTAAAGACCCTGCTTCTCACAGGGTAGTCAACGCCTGTGATCCTAATTCTTGTAAGCAACTCACCTGGGAGCTCACCTTTCATATGCACGCCAACCAACCAGAGCCCACACCCGCCACTGCCTTCATGGGGGCTCTCACACTCTGGACCGGTGTCTACTCATTCTAAGCACCCCAGGGCCGGGTGCCACTAGGGCCAGCACCTATGCCCCAGAGCCCTGATGTGATTCAAACCAGCCAGCCCCAGGCATGCTTTCCCTGCCTTGACTGGACTTCATGCAGAAACCCCAAGGAAGGCTCTTGCCCATGTGTTCCCTCACTCCCTCTGTCCCCTGGCCGACCCGAGTGCTTTCCTGTGTGGCCCCGCATGGCCTGGTGTGCCCCTTCTCTTGAGAACTGAGTAGCAAACTGCCTTTTCAACGGCAGCTGCCTCCTGACCTCCTGGCCTCACCACCTGAGTAATAATATTAAATTCATATATTAATATCTGCCCTTACAACCTCCTTTATCTTTTTGTTGTTGTTGCTGTTTGTTATTGGCCCAGCTTCCCTCTTCCTGACTGCACATTCTCCCTAGTTCTACGCTTTCCACCATTTTTTCTTGTATCAGTCACTCTTATAATTTCACTAGGCTGCTGCATTAATCTGCTAGAGGTGCTGTGACAAATTATCAAAAGGCGGGTGACTTCCTTAAACAACGAGAATTCCTTGTCTCACCATTCTGGAGCCAGAAGTCCGAGATCAAGGCGTCGGCAGGGTTGGTTTCTCTTGGGGACTGTGGGGGAAAGACCTGTTCCAGATCTCTCCTTGCCTTTTAGACGGCTGCCCTCTCCCTGGTCTCGTCACACGGTCTTCCCTCTGTGTGCACCTGCCTCTTCATGTGGTGTCCTTTTCATAAGGACACCATTATATTGGATGAGGGCCTGCCCTCCTCCAGGGTGAGTTCATCTCAACCAGTTCCATCTGTAACTACTCTATTCGCAAATAAGGCCACAGTCTGAGGTACACAATTCCACTCCCAATAGCTGCCAACTCTAAAATCCAACTCACTAGTTGCATTCCTTCAGGATTATAATTTGAATACTAAGGCTCAATGTCACAGATGAGGGTGGTGTTAATTAAAAACACACACACACACACACACACACACACACACACACACGGGAAGGTGGTGGGAGGGAGAGAGGCAAGGGAAAATAACACAAGCAGATTTTTGCACCCACACCAAATCCAGAGAAACCCAGTTTCTGGGTGCTGGGCAAGGCCTTGGAGGGTCTTCTGCTGGAGTGTCCTCCACAGCAAGCCCAGGTGGAATTTGGGCTTTTCTTTCTCCTCCACTGGACCACCAAAATAGCCTCCTCATGGGTTTACCTGTCCATTTGTCCCTCACACTGCCTGCTGATTGGTCTTCATAATGCGGCTTGCTGACATTGCATTTATTTGATGTCCTAATTCAACAATCATCTTGATTTCACGTCTTTATTTCACAAACACATTGACTCAACTTTGTGGCCGGCTCAAAATGAAATATCCTTCCAGGTATTCCTCACAAGAGCCCTGTGAGGTAAGGGCTCTCATTATTCCCACTTCGCAGCTGAGCAAAGGAGCAGAGTTGGGGTGGCCCTGGGGCCATGGGTGTGCCACTTTCTCTCTGCGCTCCCCGTTGAGAGGCCCTCTCTCCTCTGAGTGCTACCACCAACGTGCTCCAGCGAGGCTCACTCCTCACCCGGCTGGACACCTTCTCTCCAAGGTATGGCCTCATTCTGGTTTCCCAGGTTTTCCCGCCACGAAACGCCTTGACATCCAGTGGGTCTCAAAGAAGGGACCAGGACCAGCAACATTGGCTGCCATTCTTGGGTTCCATCCCAGACCTGCACCCCAAAGCAGAACCTTCGGGTGGGACCCAGCTATCAGCTGTGATGAGCTTTCCAGTCGATTCTGAGCTTGAGACCTGTGGCCCTAGTTCGACAGGTCTGGTGACTTCTGTCCTTTCACTCTTTCACGCTTCCCTGTCCTCTTCTTCCCTGGCTGCATTTTTTTCCCGAAACTTCTCCCTGAAGTCTCCTTTTCGGCTGCCAGTGTCCTGACCATCCTCAAGGCCAAAGCTGAATATCATTTGATTTAGGAAGCCTTTTCTCTGTGTCTCCTTTCCTGTCCTTCTTCACCAGCTCTGTGGTTCCCTCAGAGTGATCTTCCTCATATCTTGTACCTAGATTTTTCTCTCTTAAAACAGTTCTCTTGCCCCACTTTATTTCATTGTACTTGTTGCCATAAAACAGGCAATTTCAGGCTAAATGCCCACGTTCTTCACACATCTCCTGCAGTTCCTGTGTACGTGGAAGTGCTGGTAGGACCCTGTACTGAGTGACTGCCGGTAGCCCACAGAGAACCTGAGCTAAAGTGAAGTTACAAAAGGAGACTGGGGTGATTACTTCGGGGGGAAAGGTTTTACAAAGAAAGCTCTCAAAGTATAATTTTTTTTTTCTTTTTGAGTTGGTCTCACTCTGTCACCCAGGCTGGAGTGCAATGGCACGCTCACGGCCACCACAGCCTCGACCTGCTGG
>CAUYQG010192302.1:0-71404 GCA_963574415.1 Tarsius wallacei
GGTAGCGCGCGCCTGTAGTTCCAGCTACTGGGAAGGCTGAGGCAGAAGGATCGCCGGAGCCCAGCAGGTCGAGGCTGCGGTGGCCGGGAGCGGCCACTGCACTCCAGTCTGGGTGACAGAGTGAGACTCCAACTCAAAAAATAAATAAATAAATAAATAAATAAATATATTGTATTTAACTGTATTTTTCCATTTACCAATTTCTCTTCATCCCTGCCTCTGCTTTCCCTTCCTGCTGGTAAGCACCATTCTGTTCTTTACGTCTATGAGATCCACTTTTCTTAACTTGTACAGATGAGTGAGAACATGAGATATTTGTCTTTCTGTGTCTGGATTATTTCACTTATCATCATGACTTCCAGCTCCATTTGTGTTACTGTAGTTGACAACATTTCTTTATTTTCTTATGTATATTTTGAAAAAAATTTTCAATTAATTATTTTGTTTGTGGCATTCCGTTTTCTTACCAATATTTTCAAAAAGATATATTTTAAGTTATGTCCTTAGTGATTGCATTAATGCTTATCATACGTATGTTAATATTTTAGAAGCTGTGTCATAGTTATAAGTTAATTCCAGTGAGATAAAAAATAATGTTACTCCTACAGCACTAAGCTCATTCCCCTGTTTTCTTTTTGTGGTATGATTGTTATACAGATTATATCCATATATGTTACAAGTTCAGAAATACAATTATATTTATTACTTCATAAAATATTGTTATTTTAAAGAAGTTCAGATAAGAAGAGCAAGTATGTATATCTAGCTCTTATTATTTTAACTATCTTATCATTCAATTCCATTTCTATTCTTTTATCCTTGTAGATTCAGTTACCATATTGTATAACTTCCTCATCCTAATATAGCTTGTTTCCCACCCAGGAATTTTTACTTTTATGATGGAGAACAAATCTATAAAGCTCTTCATGTTGCCATGCTGACAGTGAATTATGTAAAGAGAGTTATTGCTTTATAACCAGAATGTAACCTCTGTTAAATCCCTCAGTAGCTCCCATATTTTAAGTCTTACCTATTTAATCTGTCAGAAAACAACTTCCTTGAATCTCTGTAAAATTGTGGACTTAATTCCTGGCCCCTGATGTTATGATAATACTGATTTACCATTAGTTACCCAAATATGCCATGGTGTTTATTTGACTCCATGCTATTGATCAAGTGACTAATTTCTCTTTCTCCAATTTATATTTCACTAAAATTTTCTGAATACCTCATAATCATCTTTTAATTCTTAACATATAAGTTAACTCTTCTCTGAAATATTCTTCACTTCTAGATGAAAACTGGTTTTATTGTTTGTTCATAAATTATATGCATATTCTATTGAGCACATACTATAATTGTTATAATTATCTATAAATATACCCACCTTTCTGTCTTCTGAACTAGATAGCAATAACTTTAAAGAAGGCACACTCATTCAGAAAATATATTTTCATGTACACATAGATAAGGACTAATGTTATATATGAGTATATATTAATAAATATATAATATATACACAGATACACAGAGATTACTATATAGGAGCCATGCAACAATTTATTACAAAAGTACTAAATTTAAGATAGTTTTAAGTGAACTTATGTATACTTGTTCCTTTTTATGCCCACACTTAAGTGGGAATATTAAGTGTATTTTAAACTTATTTTTTCTAGTATTTTTCCCATTAATAAAAATGCATTTATTTTTTCCTGTGTCTATGAATTCCTATGACACCACTTTTAATTTCTCCATACATGTTTCTCTCATCCCTAGTAATTTATTGTTATGACTAGAATAGTGCTATACTTATCATATATATATAAAACATGTTATATAAATATATAGTAGCTTATATATTTATATAATATATATTATGTATATACAGCATATTTAAAATTATTTTTATATTTTTGTTTGTTGGTTCATAAATTCTGTGCATATTCTATTGATCACCTACTACAATTGTTATAATTATCTACAAATACGTTTGTTTTTCTGTCTTGTAAATCTCTGTTTCCCTCACTTGTTTTTAATTGCTAATGATTTTTTTAACCTTAATCATTTCTTCAAATTCTGGACATATTTTGCATAAGTAAATGCCCCCCAAAATTTTTAAATTGAATTTGAACTTCATTCGTGCAAATAGTTGATATTTTTACAAATTTATTTTATTTCACAAAGTTGAAGTGCATTATATAAACTATATTTTTATTATATAGCTATACAGTTGGTAAGAGGATCAGACTCTCTTAGCTGTTACTTGATTATATTTGTCATAGTGGCATACCTTACAGTTTGAAAGCAGACTAAGGGTTTCAATGACAGCACTACATTAAAGAGAGATCAGAAATAAGTTTTAAGGAAGGTCAAAAAGACCATTGACCCATGTTGAAGAAAAGAAAAAAGAACACATTAAAAAAAGAACCATATGTAATGGCAAGAAAAAAAAAATGCTTAGAGAGTAAACTTTATGTTGAAAAAGATAGTCATCAGTGACAAGGACTTAAACTGCAAACGTATTAATATGTTAGTCTTCCCATACTAAACACGTAGATTTAGGTGTAGGAGCACTAAAATTTTACAGAAAAATAAAACAAGATCAAATATATTACAAAATACTTTATTACATGGTGGCCAACAGAATAGATACCTTTGACTATTAAACTGTTTCCATAAATTTAGAAGATACTGAAGTACCTCCTCTTTAGTGGTTAAAGCCAAAACGCTAAGGCATTTTGTAAAGTCTATAACAAGAAATGTAGGTGGAGGTCTTACTTAAACTATTTAGACTTGCCTTCTCGTCTTTAAATTTGGAATGATATTAATACATTTTTATAAATATGATTGTTCTGCATTTGTGTGTATGTGTGATTGTGACAAAATTTCAAACATACATTCTTAAGTATCAGTTTTAGTAGTAAAACTGAATATTGTAGAGTATAGAAACAGTAAGTATGTCATTTATACAAGAGATGACTGATTTTTCCTTGGAAATTTTTAAATATAATATATTGGGAATTTAAAAAAATGTTTAAGAAAAAAAAAATTACCAAACATTTACTGAGACCAAAATTGGACTTCATTATGGAAATGTGATGGTTTAGCTTACTTTTTTCAAATTTCTGATAGCCTTTTACTTTTCATTAGCACATGCATATTTTATTTACTTTTGTTGTATAAAATATTAATGTCACATAATTTACCATTTTAACCATTTTAGGTTAGCAATTCAGACTCGTTAAATACATTTACTATAATGTACTACCTTCAATAATAGTCATTTCCAGAACTTTTTACCATTCCAAGAGAAGTTCTACACCTATTAAACAACAATGCTTCACTGTTCATGCCCCAGCAGCTTCTGAGATTCTCTTATACTTTGTCACTATAAATGTGCCTACTCTAAGTGATTCATATAAATGGAATCATATAATAATTATCCCTTTGTGTTTGACTTATTTCACCTAGTATAATATTTTCAAGAATCATTCATTGTAGCATGCATTAGATTTTCATTCTTTAAGTGTGAGTAGTATTTCCATGTGTGAATATTCCACATTTTAAAAAATTCATCTATCTTTTGACATGTGGATCATTTTCAGTACTGCTTACTGCTTTTTCCATTTGCATTTCTAGTTACGCAAGACAGAGGTGATTGAGTCCTCCAGACAAGTTAGAAGATGCATAGCATACACAGCAGTTTGCAAATTAGGTCTACTTCGCTCCCTCTGGTTTACAGATACGAACTGGCAAGTGGATTGCCACCACTTAAGATCAAAATCATCATTGCACATGAGCCAAAGAAAGGGAGAAGATGAGCTGAGGAAGAGGAGCACAACGGTGAGTAAAAACTTCACAAAACTTTCCTACTGTTTTGAAGATGTCTTATTTTTACTGGATAGTTGATTGATGTTTGCAAACTTTTGATTGTCTTCTAGAGTTTTTACAGTATTTGTTCAGATCATTTCTAGTTGTTTTTTCAATTTGTCTGTTAGGGAATGAGTGTTTGATTTGTCTTTTTGACAATGTCGTTCTTCACATATTTTAAGTAAATTAAACACAATAGCACCAATAAATTACATAAAAGGAAAATAAGTCTCTATGTTGTAAATGCACAAACAAAAGTGAGGTATAAATGGCATAAATTTCCCTCAACACCTATTCCTAACTTTATCACTCTTGCCCCAGGGTAGGCAAGAGTGGTAAAGTTTGTCACACTTTCTCTTTCAGTATATGTGGCTTTTTGTGGGACGCTATGTTTATAACTCTTATTTTAGGAAGAATCACCTTTGAAAGTTCTTGTTCAAACAGGAACTGAAAGAAAAGTTTGGAGCATCAGGATGTTATAAAAAAGGAATGGAAATAGGGAAGTCAGAGCAAGAAAATGGTATAACAGAAACTCTATCCTTTTATGTCCCAAGTCTTCCCAGTTCCTTCTTATTTCTCTTCATTCTATTTCATTCTAGGAATAAGATATTTAACAGTGAGAAGGAGGGGCTGTCCAACTACTGTTAGCTCAATTAGTTGATTTTTCTCTGCCAAATGTGCTTAGTACTGATCTTTTAAATTTGTTTTTATGTTGGGTTAGACATTTTAACAATATATTTTTTATTTATGATATGTATTTTCATCAAAATATGTAAGTGGTTGAACCCTGAATATTTGTGAACATTAGAGAAGTTTTTTGCTTTTAATTTTAATCAAAATAAACAAATAATTACATCTTATGAAGCATCCTTACTATATGATCTAGTTTCCTTTTTAATCTTAAACCACGATTAGCTAATTCTATACCTGCATTATATACAAATTATAAATTTAATAATACCTATATTTTAAAGTAAAGTTTAATTTAAATAAATCAAATAATATATTATTCTGGTAGAATTTCTAAAACAAAATGATACTACCAAAAAGAATATGATGGTCAGTTTCATACACAGATAATAAGTCAGCAGCACATTTTCTATTAATGCTATTTTATAATAAAGGTAATATTATGAATCTAAGTTATCCCAAGACGTGGTCATAATCTCATCAGAATACTCATACTCATCAGAATTATACTGCTCAATATTGTGTTACATTCTCTTAGAACATTTATTTTTCAGTTAAAAATAAAAGGAAAATTTAGAAATATAACCTTAAAGTTATATTTTATATAGTATATGTATGCCAGAATGTAAATGCTACCTTCAGAAATAGTTTAGCAGTTATTTTTAATTGTCTATAATGAAACATAGTCATATTTCTTGATTCATCACTGGCCTTATGTTATAATAATTGTTTTTGTATATGTTTATAAATAAATTGTAATTTAGCATAATAATTCATTTTATTGGTTTTCTATTTTAAATATAAGGAGATATGCAATGTTCTAAAATCAGCAACAAAATATTTAGGCAGAAAAATGTAGCCAAAATCTAGTAAACACTATTTAATGTTTAAATGAATTAGATGAGTTTTATAGGACATTTAACTTTTATGCTTATATCTACGGGCACAATCCATTTAGTTGAAAAAAACAGACAAAACTAGTCTATCATTTGGGAATTTAATTTAATTACTAAATGTGTATGAAAACATGAAAAAGTTTGACTTCTGTCTTTAACTTGAGATGGCATAGGTCTGTATAAGAATAGATATTGCAAAAGATATTCAAGAATTTAGTGAAAAATAAAACTCAAAAATTAACACTTTCTGCATGCTATGATCTGTAACGTAGCCTTGATTTATCCAAATATTATTTTTTAGTAAATGTTGATTGATTACAATTTATTTAAATTTCCTCAGTATTAGAGAATGTTATAAATACAGAAATGTAACATCTTTCTGAGGTAAGATGCAAATATTTACAATAGCATGTATTTTCTGAGACATGCTCTAATTTCTCCTGTTTTTATTTTTTTCAGTAGGTTGGAATAGTCAGTCAATGACATTTAATATAATTATATTTTGCATATTCAAGTGAAATTATGTTAAGAATAATTATTTCAACATTAGCTGATCATTCACCCATGAATTAGCTAAACTGTTTGCATCCCGTCTTCAGAGATGACATGTTAATTTATAAATAGGCACTCTAAGAATGCAACAAATAAACTAAAATGCGTCTATTTAAATCAGGAGTATAAAATATTTTAAGTATTTTAATAATCTTTATCTTAAGGATTAAAGTGGTGTAGGTGGCAATAATCTAATGCAGAGAAAAGAATTACAGTAGTTATTAAGAAAATACAGATATTACTGGAGATTACAAGGAAAGGTAACAATGTATTCATCTTAAAAAGTTGAAAGTAAATAAAGATAGATTGGGAGGTTGCGCCAAGAATAACAAAAATAGATGAGATAGTAAAATAAATAGATGAGGAAGAAAAACAAATACATTTCCCCTTCTCTTCCATTCTCTTAAAACCATGAACAACTATCCTGCTTAAGTTGTAAATGTTCATGTTGTGCTGTAGAGGGACAAGGCTTGAAGAGATACAGCCTTGGGTTTGCCACAAGCTCAGAAATTAAAGCGCTGTGGAATTTGGGGACAAGTAACTTGTTAACTTATTTGAGCCCGTCTCATCAGTGTTATGTAGGCAATATTAATCAATTCACACAATTGTTTTGTAATGACCCGACACGTTCACGGGACTAAATAAATGCACTTTCCCTTTATTTTACCTTCTCTTCCTATTAAGTTAAAAAAACGTATTTGTACTTTGTGCTTTGTATACATTTTTAGATAAAATTTAATAAAATTTTTGTTTGCACATTTGTGAATTTTTCTGAAGGAATCCCCTGTGAACCCTTCAAGAATTTCTGCACACATATGTATATGATATCCTACATATACATTTATCAACACATTTATCCACACAGTTATTCTTTCAAAAACATAAATGGAGTACTATTTTGTTGCAGGAATTTTAGGTCTGGGGAAGTTCATTATTAAACAACACAGAAAGGGTCTTGCTCTGAATGAGAAATAGAGTACCATGTGGAAAGGGACACAGGTCCAAGGAGTTGATTTTAATAAGAAAATATTAATACACATTTAAATGTAGATGTAAGTAATAGTAATAAACAGCATACATGTAAGAGACAAGAGCAGGGTGAAATGTGGGTGCAACACTCTCTAGAAGGCAGGAAATGTCAGAAGTTAGAGTGACATTAAGAGCTCTAAATTAGCAGGACACCAGAGCACCTTTTTCACTGGCAGAAAGAATGTCATGCAAGTAGAAAAACAGGTTGATGGGTTTGATGATAGACTAACCAGGCGTTTCTCATTTGAATTTTACAATTTTCTCAACAAATTATGAGACATTGTTTGTAAACAAGGAGATATAGGAGGCCTGTAGATATAAGAGCAAGGTAATGGTTGCTTTAAGAGTGAGAAAGCATATTGCCTGCATATGCATATGCAATAATATAACTGATAAAAATAAGATATATCCATTTGAAATCTGGTTAAAATTTTTCAATAAAACACAGCAACGATTTTTTTTTTCTCTGTGACACCCAGTTGCAGGTGACATGTGGCTATGTCGGAGCTTAACTAATGCTGAGGGTTTGACCAATAGAGGGCAAGATGATAGTACTAAGTGTGAAAGAAAGAGTTGAAAATTTTGTAAGACACGGAATTCAAAGTAGGTCAAGAAAGAGAATAGAGCATAGGTGAAGCTCTGAGTAGGTTAAAAATGTTGAGGTTAATGAATTGAAGTTTCTAGAAGGATCAAATGACTGAATAGAAAATTTTGGACTTGGGCTCAAAGTCCAATAAAATAAGCAGCTAAAATTGGTGACTAAAAAGATGCTGGGATTTTTGGAGATCAATTCATTAGAAGGCCATAGTTTTTGTTTGACTTTCAATATCGGCATAAAGAATGAATGAAATAAAATAATAGAAGGATAGAGTGACCAAGTAAAACTTGTTTTCAAAAAATAAAAAAAGAAAGATAACCTGGAATGTCATGCCTGGCAGTAATAAAGTGGCATTGTCAATGATGTAGTCTCATGACACAAACTTCAAGAATGTAGGGATTTTTAAGCAAAAAAAAAAAGAGGGAAAATTTTGGAAATGACCGGCAGGATACCTAGCTCTATTCTAAGTAATGAAAAAAAAAGAAAAGTTTCAGAGATAGTTTGTAGATATGAGAAATCAATGATAGACTTTCAAGTGATACAGTACAATGATGTGGTGAGAGGTGGAAAACTGCACAAGATAAGTGTATATAGAGAAATATAGAGCAAAAAAAATGTGAAGATAGTGTTTTAGATGAATACGAATGAGGAACATCTACAAGTTAAAATGAACACATTATAGAAAGAAACTCTGAAACATAGTGATAGAGATACAAACATACCCTGTCCTTTCAGTTAATTCCAGGTATCACATACAAGAGATCTAGAGATATAAAAGGAACAACAATATCGAAACACGATAAAAAGATCAGACAACCTAAGAATTTATCATGGCAAAGATCAAACATAGGAAAAAAATGAAGCACAATCAGTGATTATTTTATTCAGGTAGGGCATCATTTACATGAAAAGGCAACAAATATTTTCAATTATGGGCCTTCCTTAAGAAAACTAACATCAGAAACAAAAGAGAATGGCAATTTGTAAATTGTGAGTTCAAATAACCTATATTTCATAGTGTAGAATAAATTGTAACTATCTAAAATACTTGTAAAACATAATTTTATGTTTCCAAATTCTTAATGTTTTTAAAATTGATTTTTTTTAACCTTTGAAAGGACAAGAATAAATATCTCTTGAGGATGAAAGATCTATATGAAGTTAAGTGATTTCTTTCATCTCATCACAGTTTTTTTTGCCTATATTAAATGACAAATTATCATAATAGTTTCATCATTTTATTATAAAGCAGCATTTAATACCGAATCTTATTAATATACTCTAATCTTAATACATGAAAAATGTAGTGACAGGCATCAACCTAGATATTCAATAGTTTTCCTTTCCTATTAAGACATGTAGCACTCTTCTATGTATTACAGAGGATATGAAAGGTAAGTACGATGTATTCTTTAGATTTCATAGATTAATGTGTACATATTGAAAATGAATATGATGTGGTTTATTATTAGATGTCAAATAATTTACAAACAACTTTTTAACAGTTCAGAAGATAAGTATAGATAAATACATTCCTACAATCCCAAATAAGACCTCAAAAATATAGAACATGAAAGACTAGTAAAAAAAGGGAGAAAAGATTCAAGAATTTACTAATTTCACTTTTACTTTGTTTATGAGAATGGGGGCTTTATCAATTATGCATTGTTGGGTTAAAGGCAAAGAGTTATTGGTCCAAAAAATAAAGAAATGTTTTTGGCATTTATAATTGATATTTATCTAGAAGCATTCAGGAACTCAATGATGAGAAGTTTCATCCTTTCTTCCCTCTATGTCTCCCACTGTATCTATTTAAATTTGAAGCTAAAACTTCTTAGGAAATCAAAAAACATACCATTTGCTTTAGGATCTGTGTGTTTTTGGTTTATATGTCAAACAGGAAGAGACATTTCTCTTGATAGTTTTTGTAAACGTTTCTGGAGGAAATATTTTTCCACAGAAACCACTAGCAACTAATTCTTAAGTCTCTTGTAGACTGAATTAATTACAAAGGCCTGGGAGATGAAAAGTGCAAGTCTGAAATGTCAATTCCTTATTTCTTTGGGGTTTAAATTGCATTGATTGCTGAATATATGATAAGAGCACACCAATGCCAAATGGGAATGCTATAAATGATTGAAAAGAAGTAATGATGTCAGAATGTCAAAATAGCAGGGAATATTGCCATACCATATCCTTACCTAAATCTCGAAAGTTCTGAATGATTGTTTTCAATGATGGTTGTATATAGTCATGCTCTGTGATGCTCAATGTGGCCATCAGAAAATAGTACTTTGTATTATTCTTGAAGACGCTATTGGCCAGTGGGAGGAAAAAGTCGGGCAAGGAATGAGAGTTACTTTGATTCAAAGAATTTTTTAAAGACCTACTGGTTAATATAATTTTCCATTATTAATCCAGTTTGAGAGAAAATTATCTGAATAATATTTTGTGCTTAGAATTGCTATGTAGATAAGGTATTTATAACTATACCCATATCAGTTTTTATATCAGTCTGTTAAAGAAATATAAAAAGTCAGATGAGAAAGATACATTAAAGAAATATTGCTTTGCATTATCTGTTCTAAGACTGTGTTAGTTTTAGGAGACAGGATCTCACTCTGTTGCCCAGGCAGGAATGCGGTGAATCAATCTTACCTGGTCTTGAAAACTCCTCGAATTCCTTCTTCCTTGGTCTTTACAACCTGGCCTGTTGTAAGGTTTTGTAGCAGATAGATGTCATCGGCAGACGTTTGGCTCCTTAATAGAGCTGTGTTGAAATCTTAAATGAAACTTTTGGAAAGTTCTATTTGGAATGAACACTCAGAAAGTTTTTATCTTATCACACTAAGCCTAAACAAAAATAAATCTTTCTGCAAAAGTGCTAATGTGACATTAAACATGACCTTTTAAGCAACTGATTGAAATGCAAGTATAAAAAAAGAAAGAAAGTTAAATAATGTCACATCAAATAGTATATCAATTTATGTTAGCCTTATTAAAAATTCCACAATAAGTTTTTGATTTAAAAGATTATTAGCATAGAATATATGTTTGTATGGTCCTGCATGTTAGGATTATAAGATTTTTTACTCAGCTAATTGTGTATGCCCATGTAATTTTGACAATAAATAACTAACATATCACAGTGCATGTTACCTCAGTTCTCCAGCATAATGTCTTAGTGAAGCTAGAAAAAAGATGCTAGATTAGACCTTCAAGAATCCTTGAAATGAATACATATGGAAACTTAAGTCATATTGATTAGAATAGGGCCACCCTACATGAGATGAAAGATGACCTTTATCATGATGATTTTCAGGCAGCTGCCAAATAGCCAATATCCAAAGAAACTTTACAGCAGAAAGTGTTTAAACCTAATCATCAGTTATTTGTTTACTGGGAATGAAAGTAAAAGTGACAGCCTTTGAGACATTATTTTTCCTTCCTTTGAACTCAAACAGAAGCAGCTCTTCCTAGGGTGTAGTCTACTGGTCTTTGAACTGAAACTACACCATCAACTACCATTTTTCCTGTTTTCCAGCACTTAGATTTGGACTGGAAATAAATCAACTGTCCATTTCTCCTGCTTGCCAATTAACCTCACAATTCTTGTGACTTGTCAGTCTCTGTAGTTGTGTGAGTTAATTTATTAGAATAAATTTTATGTATAGATATACATAAATAATATGTGATATAATATATGTAATAGGATACAGAGTATCCTATTTGTTCTGTTTCTCTGGAGAACTCTAATATGAGCATATATAGAAAAATAGATTGAATTAGTGATTGGGTGAAAGGAAGAAAGCATGAATCGATAAACAAATAGGTAAAGATTAATTTTACTGTCTTATACATCGTGACATCAGACCTCAGTAATGAAGTCTTGAAATTTGAGGTCTTATATCTCTTTCTCCTGTATTGTTCTGTCACTTTTTTAGTTCAACTTCTGTTTCTCAAAAGTCCTTAAGGAAACATCACTTATCCTGAGTCCCTTGTGCTCCTTTCTTTTCTACATTAGATTTATATGTCACACTTTACTCATTAACCTTTTGGTGAACAGTTAGCTATGCTCCAGATTTTACCTGTGATGAAAACACTTGTTTTGAAATAAACATATAATTTTATTTTTCTCAGGTATGTACTTAAAATGAAATGGCTAGATTATATTGTACAAATACGTTTAAACATTTGAAGAACTGACAAGCTCTTTTCTAATGTGGTTGTACATAATATGTTCCCACTAGCAATGTATAAGAGTTCTAGTACCTCCACATTGCCACCACCACTTGATATGGTCAGTTTTTTGAAATATTAGACATTCTATTAGGTGTGTAGTAGTATCTAATTGCGATTTTATTTTACAGTTCTCTAGTGAGTAATTATGTTAAGTATATTTTTATTTACTTATTCATCATCAATACATCTTCTTTGGTGAGCTGTTTAAATCTTTTTATTGATGTGCAGAATATGTGTAAATATTTATGAATATGTGTGATCTTTTGCTACATTCATAGAATGTGAAATGATCAAGTCAGGGTATTTAGGATATCCATGTCCTCAAGTGTTTATCATTATTATGTAACGGGAACATTTCAGGCCCTATCTTTGAGCTATGTTGAAGTATACAATATATGGTTACTCATCCTACTCTGCTATCTAACATTATGAATTATTTATTTTATTTAGCTGACTTTTGTACTCATTAACTAACCTTTCTTCAGCCCTCCCTCATCTCACAAAGCAAACACCTTTTCTATCTTCTGGTATTTATCATTTTACTCTTTACTTTCATGAAATCAACTTTTTTAGCTCCCACATATGCATGAGAACATGTGATATTTGTCTTCTTGTGTCTGGCATATTTCACTTAACATAATGGCCTTCAGTTCTACCCATGTTGCTACAAATGACATTTTGGCGTGTATATATACCACTTGATTCCAATTGTTTGTTAATGGTTACTTAGGTGACTCCATATCTTTACTATTGTGAATAGTGTTGTAATAAACATGGGGGTGCTTATAGCTTTTTGACATACTGAGTTATTTTCCTTTGGGTAAATATCCAATAGTGGGATTCCTGAATCCTAAAGTACTTCTATTTATAGTTTTTGAGAAATCTTCATGTTTTTCTCTATTATGGCTATACAAATGTACACTGCTACCAACAGTGTATAACTGTTCCCTTTTCTCCACAACATTGCTAGCATCTGTTGTTTTTTGTCTCATTAGTAATAACCATTCAATCTGTGATAAAATGATAGCTTACTGTAGTTTTTAGTTCTATTTTCCTGATGATTTGTGTCGTTAAGCATTTTTTCATATTCCTGTTGGCCATTATATGTGTCTTCTTTTGAGAAACGTTTATTCATATGTTTTGCCCAATTTTAATGGAATTTTAATATTTTTACTATTGAATTGTCTGAGTTCCGTGTATACCTGATTAGTTCCTTATTGAATTAATAGTTTACAAATATTGAAGCCCATTCAATATGTCATCTTTTCACACTGTTGAATGTTTCTTTTACTGTGCAGAAGATTTTTAGTATATTTCCGTATGTGTACTTTTGTTTCTGTTGCCTGTGATTTTAAAGTTTGAGCCATAAAATCTTTGCTTAGATCAATGTCCAGAAGTGTTTCTCCTATGTTTCCTTTTAGTAGTTTTATAGACCTAGGTCTTATGTTTAAGTCTTTAATTTATCCCAAGTTGATTTTTGGACATAATATGAGATAGGGGTCCATATTCATCATTCTGCATGTGGACATCCAGTTTTCCCATCACTGTTTATTGAAGTTGTTTTTTTCCAATGTATGTTCATGATACCTTTGTTGAAGGTCAGTTGGCTGTAAACATTTATTTATTTCTGGATTCGATTTTACTGTTTTATTGGTCTATATATCCATTTTGTATTTGCTGTTGTTGCTTTATTTTCTTTTTTTACTTATTTAACCAATACCATGCTGCTTTGACTGTAATCGATTTGTAATATATTTTGAAGTCTGGTAGTATGATGCCTTCAGCTTTGTTGTTTTTGCTCATATTGTTTTGGTAATGCAAGCTGTTTTGTGGTTTATGTGAATTTTAGAATTGTTTTTCTATCTCTCGGAAAAGTGATATTGATATTTTAACAAGGATTGAATTGAATCTGTAGATTGCTTTGGGTATTATGATCATTTGAATAATATGAACTCTTCCAGTTCTTGAAATTTTTTCTTCTGTTTTATTTGTACAGTTTTTTTTCCTGAGTTCTTGTATATCTCACAAAGCTTCTTTAATATCATTATTCTCAGTTTTTTTCTGGATTTTATAATAGTTTTCATTGGAATCTATTGTTGAAGAATTCTTGTTTTTCTTTGGAATGGCTATATTTCTTTCTTTTTTATGTATTTTGTGTCCTTATGCTTATATCTATGTATGGGTTAATGGTCACTTATCCCAGTTTTTTTTTTTTTAAGGGGAGTACTTTTCCCTGAAGAGATCTTATAAATATATGTAATGTTTTTTCCCTTTGTGCTGTCTTCCGTCTTTTCCATTAGAGTTTTGTAGCTTTTCTTATAAAAATATTTCCTCTTTTTGGTTAAATTTATTCCTAGGTATTTTTTGTTTGTTTGTTTGTAGCTCTTGTAAATAGGATTAACTTCTTGATTTCATTCTCTGCTCATTCATTACTGGGTACAGAAATGCTACTGATTTTCGTATGTTGATTTTTCTCTTCTTAATTTGCATATTTGCACTACAGGTGAGTTGTATACTTTATGTATTTTCATGATGGCAATATTGTTCTTTTGCTTCCAGATGTAGGGCTTCTTTAAGCATTTTCTGTATGGCTGGTCTAGTGGTGATGAATTTCCTCAGCTTTTGCTTGTCTCAGAAATGTTTTATTTAACCTTTATTTATAAAGGATATCTTTGATGTATATAATATCTTTGACTGGCAGTTTTTACCTTTCAGCACTTTTAATATAGCATTCCATTCCTTACTACTAAGATTTCTGCTGAGAAACCTACACTTAGTATGATGGAGTTTCTCTTATAAGTGATTAGACACTTACCTCTTGTTGTTTTTAGAATTCTGTCTTTGTCTTTTGACTTTTGGCAGTTTGATTACAATGTGCCATGGAGAAGACTTTTAAAATTTTATGGGTTTGGAGATCTATCAGCTTCCTGTATTCAGATATCTAAATCTCCTGCTAGACTTGGGAACTTTTTCAGCTACCATGCTGTTAAATAGGTTTTCTATCACTTTCATTTTCTCTTGTCTTTCTAGGGCAGACATAAGTCAAATATTTAGATACTTTATGGTTGGATATATTATGGTATTCTATATGTCACATAAGCACTTTGTATTATATTTTATATTTTTCATTGTTGTCTGATGGAGTTCAAATGACCTACCTGCAAATTCTGAAATTCTTTATTCTGCCTGATCTAATCTATTACTTTAACTTTTGGATGTATTATGTATTTTTTGTCAATTAATTCTTTATTTCTAGAATTTCTATTCAGTTCTTTTTAAATAATATCTGTTTGGTAAATTTCTGATTTATATCTTGGATTATTTTTTTCTTTTTTCTTTGTACTGTTGTTTTTTGAGTTCTTCTGCATCACATAGAACTTCTTTAATATCATTATTCTGAAATATATTTTTCTGAATTTTATAATTGTTTTCATGGAAATCTATTGCTGGTGAATTCTTGTATTCCTTGAGAGCTGTCTTATTTTCTTACTTTTTCATGTATACTGTGTCCTTATGTTTTGATCTGTATATCTTGTGTAACAGTCACTAATTCCAATTTTTTTGAAAGAGACAATTTTTCTCTAAGATATATTTATGGAGTTGCTTGGTTAGAGCATTTTAGGTTTGATCATGAGTGTGTGCTATACTGTAGTCTTCATATAATATCTTCAGCAGTAAACAATGTCAGTAATATTTGTAGATTCTTCAGTGACTTAGAATGTGGTTGTTAGTGAAGGCTGTGGTAGTTTTGCTAGAAATAGGGCATCAGATGGGGTCAGTACTCAGGTTCCAGTGATGGTAACAGCAGGCCATTTGTGCTGGTCTTTGCAGTTCAGGGTAATGTATGGGGTGGCACCAGTATTAGTGGGCTCAGGTAACTTGCTTGGGTGCTGGCAGTAGCAGCAGTAGGTCAGGTTGGTGGGTGGTTCCTTGGGACCCTGAGGCCGAAACCCTGGGAAGATGACATGGGATAGATAATTGCAGCAGCAATGGTGGAGCAATCCTCTGTCTCTTAAGCAGTTTGCATTGGTTTTGATGAGGGTTGAAATGGGCTCAACGGACAAGTCCCTGAGGTCACAGGTGGCATGTGTGAGTGAATGTTGACTGTAGGCTTGTGCCTTGGTTCTGGCAGCAGCAGCCAGCAGCCACACCCAGTGGTGGATGGGGTGTGGGAGGGGGGTGGATATATAGGGCTCCAGGGATTAGGTGACACAGGAGCAGTTGAACCCAGGGAAGCATGCACTCTGGTGAGGGCTGGGTTCTCAAAATTGCACATTTTTGCAGCTACTTAAGACTCAAAGGATGTGTGAGACACAGCATAAACTCCCTCTCTGGAGCCATTCTGTTGTGTGGTCCCTAATCTGTTCCCTGTTAGTTTCAGAGCCTGAATAGCTCAAGGGTCTTTCAGGAGGCTAAGACTGACAAAGTCTGCATTAGGATGTGGACCATTGGAGGTCCGTACCCTTACATATCCTTTTCCTGCACTGGGGATCCTGTCTTGATTAGATTAGGTTTATAATAAGTATAAAAGTCAGAAAGTATAAATCCTCTAAGTTTATTATTATTTTTCAAAATTGTTTTAGATAAGTTAGGTACCCAAAGACCATATGAAAGGCCATATGAGTTTTTTAATTAATTTGACATTTCCCATAGAATAATAAAGGATCTTTGACTGGAATTGCTTTGATCAAATAGATAAATTTAGAGATAATTTAAATCATAATATTGTGTCTTCTGACAAAGAAGCACAGAATATTTTTTCATGTTTTTAGGTCTTTTGAAAATTCTCTCAACAACATTTTGAAATTTTCAACATTAAGGTCTTCCATATATTTTGTCAAATATATTCCTACACCCTTCATATTTCTTGATGATATAGCAATGGGTATGTTTAAAATTTGTTTCTGGTTTTTCATTGATGCCGTATATACAATTTTCAAAAATAGTTTTTTAATTACTTCCTTTTAGTATGAGTGCATTTTGTTCTATTTTCTTTTTATTTTATTCAAAAGAACCTTCAATAAAATGTTGAATAAAAATAGTGAGTGCTCATATTCTTGTCTTATCCTGAATCTTTGATGGGGGATTAGAAATTCAGAATTTAGCCGGGCCCGGTGGCTCAGCCTGTAATCCCGTGCCTTGGGAGGCTGAGGTGAGTGGATTGCCTGAGCCCGCGGGTTCGAGACCCACCTGGGCAACTTGGTGAGACCTCATCTCTACAATAAATCAAAAAAATTAGCCAGGTATGGTAGCGCACGCCTGTAGTTCCAGCTACTTGGAAGGCTGAGGCAGAAGGATCCCCGGAGCCCAGCAGGTCGAGGCTGCGGTGGCCGGGAGCAGCCACTGCACTCCAATCTGTATGACAGTGAGACTCCAACTCAAAAAAAAAAAAAAAATAGAGAAATGCAGAATTTTAGCATTAAGTGTAATATTAGTTATAGATTATTCTTAGATATATTTTACCAGGTAAAACAAAATTCCCTGTATTCCTAGTTTGTTTGCTGAAAATTTTATGGTAAATGATGTTAGATTTTGTAAAATGATAACTCTCCATCTATTGAGATGTTACTATATATGTGTATATTCTTTAGATTCTGTCTGGTTCTGCCTGGGTTATTTTCAAGTCTGAAAACTCAAGCAGTAAATTTAAGCAGTGGGAAGGATAACTTCTGTTGTTACCCATCTCTCAAAAGTCATTGTGCTTCAATGCCTGATGTCTAATGTATTTAGAAACATTGATTCCAATTTTATTTGTCTTGTGGTTGTTTTAGGTAGGAGGACAAGTCAAGTGTATGTTATACCACTTTGGTTATGTGGAGTAGTCCTCAGTTGATAGATATGTTGAAATAATACTGTAGGTTTACATAAAATCTGATAGCACTGAGAGCTCCATATTGTGAAAGGATGAAATGTTACACACATATAAAGTTGGTTAAAATAGTGTTTCTTAGGGTCTAAGACAATTTTGAAATTAAAATGTAGGAAAGAACAAGCATATAACCCTGGAATAACTTTTTCTTGAGTATAAAGATTCAGTTACTTCAGGTTTTGTTACTGTTGTTTGTTTGTTTGTTTGTTTCCTTTTGTACTGTGTTGGGTTCTTCAACAAGCAGACTGAAAACAGAGTTTAGCACATAAGATGCTTATTTAAAGTGCCCTTGGAATCACTGCATCTGTATGATTGAACTTTAGAAAGATTAGGGAGAAGGACTAAGCCAAAGAAAATGTTGAGTTGCAAAAGAAGCCCCCTTGTAACTTTGGCCAATCCTTTTGGGAGCTTGACAACAAAAGTGGTTCATAATAATTTTTCTGCTTTAGACTGAAATGGTAGAATAACAACCAAGACAATCCTTAAAGGTGTGATAGTTTTAAAAAGTCTGTAGATGGTTCTCCCAGCAATAGTGATCAAAAATATTTTCTTAAAGGGGGAATCTATGCATTTCTATGTTCCATTAAAATTATACAAACAACAAATAAATCAGGAATAAATGAATGAGTGAAATGTATGATTCCATAGCATTTTAAATAATAATTTGGGTGAATATATTTTAGTATATTTGTTTAGTAGAATAAACTCAATAATTCCAATATATTTATTTTTATTAGACTAAACAGAAAGCTATAGAACACAAAAGAAGATAATAACAAGTTTTTTTAATAGAAAAAAGTTACTCATTTATAGTTAAGCACTTTTGAAATAAAAAATAAAGCATCTCATTTTTCTATTTACTCTTTCAGAAAGTAAAAATTGGCATATTTTTAAAAAATTATTTTGTGATTGGGATAGTATACTACTCACTCATACCAACAAACAGTGATTTCCAAAGACCTTGGGAATTGCACTCTGAAAAGTAGTTGGCAATTGGTTGCTTAATCAAGATCCTTACTGAAAACAAGTCAAGTTTTCATTCATCTATATATTCACTAGTGACCTTCGCAAATAAAAATAATAATAAATTGTTCCTGAAATTGTAAAGCATACCCTTGATTTCACATACACACACACACACACACACACACACACACACACACACACACTACAATACTTCAGTTAGCAATAACTGCCTTATATGACCGTAACAGTTTGCCTTTAGTCCTTCATTGAAGTAATCAACAAGACTCTGGAATGTAAAAATGTGACACAATCAAGCAACATAAATGACAATTTTCTAACTCTTCACTGTATAAGTAGACTAGTATCTTATAGAGTAGACAATAGCTATAAGCTGCTAGGCAGGGACAACTTTGAACAACCTCATCAGGGCTTATCTGGAACCATTGGTTTTGTATATTAGGAAATGAAAATATTTTGTAATTAGCTAGATCCTAAAATGCTATTATAGATATGTAATTTTGATACATTATTAGGAAAAGTAAAGGAGGTAAAAACATTTATTGATATATTCAGCATCAAGTATTAATTGTCCACAGAAAACTAAAACTTAACATTTTGCATTTGAAATTCTATTGTTTGCTTACATATATAAGTCTCCCTAGATAATTATTCAGTCAACATCAAAATATTATTTGCTTAATAAGTATGATATATTTTATATACATTTTAACAATATTAATTTCTGTGGGCAAAAGTATCAGTCTTTACAGATGGACTAATTCCTAAGACTGTTAACTACACGATTTTTAGTGGTAGCAGAAAAAATATACTTTATTCTTGAAAAACTCAGAATTGAAATATGCGAGTCCACTTACATGTAGCATTTTTTTCAATCAATATATTGAAAAATTATTGAGATTTTCAACAATTTGAAAAAAC
This sequence comes from Tarsius wallacei, assembly GCA_963574415.1. Lineage (NCBI taxonomy): Eukaryota > Metazoa > Chordata > Mammalia > Primates > Tarsiidae > Tarsius > Tarsius wallacei. Next base: position 19,652 of record CAUYQG010192302.1, read on the forward strand.
TCAAAGATGATCTACATAGCCTATAAATATCAAAATAATTAAAAAGAAGTTAGGTATGTAGTGAATGCATAAAATATATTAATAAAATATATGCATAAAATATATAGATAATAGATCATTTATACAATAAAATATATATAGATCTATTATAAAAATTAAAATTTATCCAAAATGCACACAAATATTTACATAATTCACATGGCATTATTCACAGTACAGAGAAATGTAAACAAACATAAAGATACAGTATTAAATGGTAGATTTATAAAATAAACTGTAGTATACATTGTACTACTAAAATAATTTTGCAGCCACCTCGTTTTACCATTTTGGTGAGCTCAAGTGTTTTCAGTATCCACTTAAAACACTCTGTGACATTAGTCATCTCCACATGAGCAGTTGGTCTGTCTAGAAAACTGCATATCACAGTAAAAAATGATCTCTCATGTATTTTTCATCTTCTTTAGACAGCACAATAAACTTTAAATAACATGATGGTACCTATATAAAGCACTACTAGTGATGCTGGATGTGATCCCAAGAAGCAGAGAGAAGTCATGACATTACAAGAGAAAGTTGAATTGCTTGATATGTTCCATAGATTGAGGTTTGCAGCTGTGGTTACTTGCCATTTCAAGATAAAACTATTCATTGCAAAGACCATTGTTTAAAAAGAAAAGAAAATGTGTGAAGTCCTTGCTGCAGTTAAACCAGCAGGTGCAAAACTTTGTACCTTTTTTGAAATATATTGTACTTTCCTGTTGAAAAAAAAAATGAGCACAAGATTTCTATTAAAAAGGCATACCTATAGACTTTAATATGATTTGAGAAAAACTGAAGTCATTATATGCTAACTTGAAGTAAAATGAAGGTGAAGGATCTAAAGCTGGAGAATTTAACATCAGCAAAGGATAGTTTGATAATTTAAGAAAGAGACTGGATTTTTAAAATGTCAAGATGACAGAAGAAGTTGCTTCTTCTGACAAAGAGACAGCAATTGAGTTTGTAGGCATTATTTAGAAAATCATTGAAGAGAAAGGATATCTGTCTCAACAGAATTTTAATGCAGACAAAAATGTCTTATTCTAGGGGAAAAGAGTCACACAAAAAAGACATTTATTAGTAAGAAAGGAAAGTGAGCCCCAGATTTTAAGGCATAGAGGGATAGTCGTTCCTCTGTATATGTGAACAATTGGTTCCATGATCTTCAGTGTATACCGAATCTGTGAATATTCATACCCTACAGTTGACCCCTTGGAACTCACATTTAGGGAAAGTCTGCCCTCTGTATTTGCAGGTTTCCCCTTCTGTGAATTACGTATTTTTGTATCAAATTTGTCTGGAAAAAAAAAAAAAACACTGTGTATGAGTGGATCTGCATAGTTCAAACTCATGTTCAAGGATCAACTGTGCTGTTTTGGCCAGGTCTATGATCAGGACTGTCCTTATCTGTAAAGTTGCTAACCTCCAATCCTTGAAAGGAAAATGTAAACATCAGCTGCCAATCTTTTGGTTGTATGACAAGAAGGTCTGGACAACGATAACACTTCTGGATTGGATTCATTGATGTTTTGTCCCTTAAGTCAGGAAGTAACTTGCTATAAACGGACTGCCTTTTAATGGTTTTAAAAAAAAAAATATATATATATATATACATATATATATATATAGATAATGTCTCTGGCCACCAAGAACCCCATGAGTGTTCAACATTGAAGGCATCAAGGTGTTCTGCTTATCCCCAAACACAGTGTTTCCAATTCAGCTACTAGATTGTGAGGTTGGTCATAAGAAATATTACAATTCATTGCACATGGTTTTCTGTGGAAAGGATTATCAACACTATGGAAAAAAAAACCAAAAACGTGGTATAGACAATTAATTCTTGCTGAAAAAAACTGGTTCCACATGCTGTACATGATTTCAAAGAAATTATGACAGAGCCAATCAAGGAAACCATGAAAAAGATTGAGGATATGGAAAAAAAGGTGAAGAATAAATAGTTCTGAGATATGGATCCTGGAGAAATTCAAGAATTAACAGACACCACATCAGAGGAATTAATAGCTGACTTTATGGCAATGAGTGTGACAGAATCAGTGTCAGATGAAGAGAAAGAAGATGTAGAAGAACCAATGCCAGAAAACTAGTTGATGTTGGACAATCTGGGAGACGAGATCCAATTATTCAAGAGTGGTTTTGAGTTTTTTAAACAACATGGACACTTCTATGATACGGGCACTGAAACAAAAGCAAAAGGTGGAAGAAAGATTGTTGCCATACGAATTATTTTTTAGAGAAATGAAAAAGCAAAACATCCAGACAGAAATTGTGATTTATTTCCATAAAGTTGCATCAAGTAACTTTTTGGCCTTTTTGGCCTCCCCTTCCACCTACTTTACCTCTTCCACTTTTGCCACCTCTGAAACACTAAGGTCAATCCTTCCTCTTCCTCATCTTACTCAATGTGAAGACAAGAAGGATGAAGAACTTTATGATGATCCACTTTCACTTAGTAAATAGTAAATATATTTTCTCTTCCTTATGGTCTTCTTAACATTTTCTTTTCTTTAGCTTGCTTTATTATAACAACAAAGTCCATAATCCATACGGACTGTGACATATATAATAAGGCTTCTAGGGAGCAGTTGGCTATTAGTAGTTAAGTTTCGGAGAAGTCAAAAGTTATATAAAATTTTTCAGCTGTGCAGGAAATCAGCCACACATTATTTTGAGGGTAAACCACGTTTTATCTATAAATTTTTATCAAAGTTCCCTTCTTTAATATCAAAATATATTTTAAAATTATCAATTTTAAAAATTTATCTTTAAAAAATCAACTTAAAATTAAAAGAGTGCAATACACATCTATTTTTAAATTAGATTTAACATTTTAAATCTAATTTTAACAAAATTTTAACATTTTGTCTTTTTCTTTCTTTTTGTTGTTGTTGTTGTTGTTGTTGTTGTTGTTGTTGTTATTGAAATCTCACTCTGTTGCCAGGCTGAAGTAAGTGCCACTGTATAATTTCAGCTAACTGGAACTTGACCTTCTGAGCTCAGGTGATTAGCCACCTGAGCACCTGGGGCTACAGGAATGCACCACCATGCTAGGTTAATTTTTTTTCATAGATATGAGGTCTATGTTGACTAGATTAGTCTTAAACTCCTGGCCTCCACGCTGAGATTACAGGTATTTGCTGTGGTGACCGATCATATTTTTTCTTTTCTGTTTCTCTTTCATCACATATACCTCTATTTTACTCAAACACAAACCCACACACATACAAACACAATTTTCTTTTTACTATTTGAGAATGAGTTGCAGATATCATTTCAAATTCAATTATGTCTGCATATAACCTCTAAGAACCAATGTGTTCTGTCCCTCACATGAAAAAAATTATCATATTCAAGAAATATAATATTATTCTTAAAGGGAATTCAAAAACAAAACAAAAGATATATATAATACTGATATAGCAAATGATATCTAATAGCTATATTCCATATTACAATGTCCCATCTCTTCCATTATGTAACTTTAATGTTTCCTTAGTATCTGGTGACCTGGTTTCCTCCAATAGTGGCTTAAATGGTGGCCTTCAAAAGATATAAGTATGTCTCAGAACCTGTGGATGTGACCTTATTTTGAAAAATGTGTCCTTGCAGGTGTCATTAGTTAAGAATTTTGAGATAAAATCATCTTGAATTATCTAGATTAGTTTTAAATCCAATGACTAGTGACCTTATAAGGGTCAGAAGAGAAGACATACAGAGTGAAAGGTCATGTGAAGACAGATGCAAGAATTAGAATGATGTAGCCACAAGCAAAGAACACCTGGAGTCACCAGAACATGAAGGAAGCAAGGGAGAATTCTCTGAATCTACAAAGGGAGGATGGATCTAATGACACCTTAATTTTAGACTCTCTGTCTCCAGAACTACAAAATAATAAACCATGTTGCTTTAAGCTACTAAATATATAGTAATTTGGTAGGAGCAACACCATAAACTAATAAACCCTCCAACTTCTTTTATTTTTAAATTTCATAGTATTTTCTCTTTTTTCTAACACAAACCAGTTATATAATAAAATGTGTCATGTCTACATTTGTTTTACTGTTTCCTCATGGTTAGAGGTGATTTATTATTTTATCAAATTTGAGATGAGACTTTGTCGGTAAGAATATTTTATAGGTTTTCTTGTGTGTTATTTTATTATAAGAGGAATGTAAGGAAATAGCATGGAGGTGAGGCTTGAACGTCTAGTGAACCCTCACACCCCCTGGTAGTGGATATGGTATTCAGTGGGTGACTGTGTGCCTCTTATCACCACCCCTCCCCATTCCCAGAAGTAGTGCTCGTGTCAGTTGTTTCCACTTTTGTGCTCATGAGTCTAATGTTTAGGGACTGCTTATTAGTGAGAACATGTGGTATTCAACTTTTTGTTTCTGTAATAGTTCACTTACAGTGTTGGTCTCTAACTGCACCTATGTTGCTGCAAAGAACATGATTTACTCTTCTTTATGGCTGTATGGTATTCCACTGTGCATAAGTACTGTATATTTCTTATCCAATTCACTGTTTGTGGGCATCTGGGTTAGTTCCATGTTTTTGCTATTGTGAATAGTGTTCCAACAAATATACAAGCCAGGCTGGGTGGCTCAGCCTGTAATCCCGCGCTTTGGGAGGCCGAGGTGAGTGGATGGCCTGAACCCGCCGGTTGGAGACCCGCCTGAGCAACTTGGCGAGACCGCATCTCTACAATAAATCAAAAAATTAGCCGGGCGTGGTAGCACGGGCCTGTAACTCCAGCTACTTGAAAGGCTGAGGCGGCAGGATCGCCGGAGCACAGCGGGTCGAGGCTGCGGTGGCCGGGAGCGGCCGCTGCACTCCAGTCTGGGCGACAGAGTGAGACTCCAACTCAAAAAAAATAGTAATAATAATAATAACAAGCCGGGTTCGGTGGCTCAGCCTATAACCCCGCACTTCGGGAGGCTGAGGTGAGTGGATTGCCTGAGCCCGCGGGTTCGAGACCCGCCTGGGCAAGCGAGACCTCATCTCTACAATAAATCAAAAAATCAGCCGGGCTTGGTAGCGCGTGCCTGTAATTCCGGCTACTCGGAAGGCTGAGGCAGAAGAATCGCCGGAGCCTAGCAGGTCGAGGATCGTCAGAGCCCAGCGGCCACTGCACTCCAGTCTGAGCGACAGAGTGAGACTCCAACCTCCCGCCAAAAAAAAAATTAGCCAGGCATGGCGGCGCACGCCTGTAGTCCCAGCTACTCGGGAGGCTGAGGCAGAAGAATCACCTGAGTCCAGGAGGTCGAAGTTGCAGTGAGCTATGATTGTGCCACTGCACTCTACCTGGGCAACAGAGTGAGACCCTGACTTAAAAAAAAAAAAGGCAAAACAAAACGATTCTTTAAGGATTCCTGTTTGGGTAGAAAAACTATGAAAAAGAAAAATAACAAGACAATGGGCAAAAAGCTGCCTGGCAGAGAGTGGGAAGGGTTTTAGTAAGAGGCATCTACAGGGCTGGCAATGAAGGTGGTTATAGAAGTATCCACTTTATAATTCTTTAAACTCTATGTTTATAACCCATTCACTCTTCTGTGTGTTTTATTTCATTTTTTTTTAAGTTTTAAAAATTTGATAAAAATAAGGTAGAAAATAAATTCTACCCGACTGTGAATATTTTGGGCATATGCTCTCAGCCACTTTTCTTCTGGATATGTCTTGTTTTTCTTGACCAGAGTGAAGTTTCCCTTTAATAAAACGTTCATTTTTTCTCGTTGGGTTATCATATCAAAGCTGTTACTGTCCCTCCCCCCTCATCCCCCACCCCCGTGCTCCCACCAGCTGTGCACCTGGGCAGGACTAGGACAGAAGAGCTGCCCTGAACCATCACTCAGCAAGTAAGGCGACACGAGGAAGACTTTCAGGTCGCTTATTTTGTTGTCAAACAACTGCCTTTGAAATCCTGATAAGGGCATGAGTCTCCTCCTCCCATCTACGAAGCAACAACTACCTTGGACCATTGCCCCATTTTACAGATGGAGGAACTGAGGACCAGAGTGAAGTGACTCACCCAAGGATGAAGAGCAAGAGTCTCAGTGGCAGAATGGGCGCCTACTTCCCCCATCTTGCTGACCCTCCCTCATCCGCCCCAGTCCATCCCCTCTGCTCTAAAAGGCCTGTTCTAAACTCTCGGCCTAAACAAAATGACCCCAACCCCACCTCTCATCTTGCTCCTTGCACGGAGTCCAGTGGTGTCCTGGGGGCCAGAGTCACACAGCCGTCACTCAAGGGAGGGAGCTGGGATGACTCCGGGCTCCCAGCACGACTTATTGCATCATCACTCATGCCTTGTCAAGTCTTATTGCTACAACATCCCTTAAATGACAAAGTTGGATTCATTAAGTGTAAATTCAATCAAACTTGAAAGAGAGAGAAAATAAAAGTGACTTGGAATAAGAGAAATGAAAGCACTGGTAAGTGGTTGTTGCTTTTCTTAGGAGAAAAGGCCTCCCGGCTCTCTCTGTGCAGGGTAGCATCAGTCAGTGGAGTCAGAAAACTCTCAGGGTGAGGTGAGGTGGACCCTGGTGCAAGTTCTGCCTCGCATGCACACTGGCTGTGAGGCCTTTCTAAGCCTCGGTTTTCTCATCTGTGGATGGGGTAATATCTACCCGGCATAGTTGCATTGAGGATAAAGTGGAATTATTCAGTGATAGAAGGTATGAGCTTACTAGACCTTTCCTGCCGCTGAGGCAGCAAGTTGCCAACAGTAGAAACACACCCGATAGGGATTCCTGGGCCGTTTGGGGGTTGGCTTGGAAATGTGAAGAAGGGAAGCAGAAAAGGCATTGACTCTCAGGATACAGAGTCAGAAGCTCCCTTAGGGGAGTTCACGGAACTGGGAGACCGTGCAGCACAGGGTGAATATGTGTGCATAAAAGTAGAACCATTTTTAAAAAAAACATTATAGCCAGGTGCAGTGGCTCACGTCTGTAATCCCAGCACTTTGGGAGGCTGAGGCGGGAGGATTGCTTGAGCCCAGGAGTTTGAGACCAGCCTAGGCAACATAGCAAGACCTCGTCTCTATAAGAAAATCAAAAAATTAGTTGGGTATAGTGGCACATGCCTGTAGTCCCAGCTACTCAGGAGGCTGAGGTGGAAGGATAGCCTGAGTCTAGGAGGTCGAGGCTGCCGTGAGCTGTGATTGTGCCACGGCACTCCAGCCTGAGTGACAGAATGAAACTCTGACTCTAAAACAAATGAGCAAACGTTGTTTGCTCGTACTATGGCAGCTACATGCTAGTATATTTTTATTTTTTTCTTTTCCAGTTAATTAAACACCCACTAAGTTGATTTCACAACCTACTAATGAGGGCCTTGGCCAAGATTACAGAGGTGAACCGGGTTAGAACCAGATCACGTGGCCTCTAGTCCATTCAGGACGCTCTGTTACCTCTCCCTGTTTTGACTGCTTAGGGTGAGTGCTCATCCCAGTGAGTAAGGCCCAGGAAGTGGTGGAAGCCCAGGAAGCAGGTGTGGAGGTCAGATGGGCTATGGACTCCACAGGCTGGGGCAGTAAAATTCATGGGAGAGGTCTTGCATCAGCATCTGTACCCAGTAGGAACCTAACAAATAAGGGCTGAGTTAAGGAAGACATTCAGAGACCACCCAATCTGATCTTGGCCCTGCCACTGTGTCGTCGTGGGTCCTTGGCTGGCACCTCTGCTCTCTGAGCTTCGTGTTTACCTTTGTAGGTTTGTGTGGGGGTGGGGGTGAGGCCAAGGTTCCTCACACCGAATAAGGAAGGGTTACTGGGAAGTTCCTTCTGGCATCCCACAGGCCGCTTCGAAGCACTGCCACCTACTGGTCACTCCCTCTCATTACACCCCATCACTTGCTGAAGGCTCCGTCTTGGCAATAGTTCCTCAAACGCGTGGTCCTTTGCAGGATTCAAAACCCACCCATGCCAGGAGCGTTCTCTGAATCCTCAGAAAAACCCAGTGAAAAAAATCAGATATCCTTACATCCATCTTAAGTATGAGGAAATTGAGGGCCGGGGAGGTTAAGTGTCTCACTCAGAGACACACAGGATTTTCACATGGATGCCTGGCTCCCAGGGCAGTGCTCCTTCTGCCCATTCCAAGTAACAACCCTCTCGCAGGCTGGATAACTATAGGCGGAAAGAGTGGAGCAGAGACGGGGACCTTGGACTGGTCAGAGGGGAAGGGGTGGGGCAGCTTGTTTGGGTGTTTCCAAGAAATACTGTCAGGTGTAGTACATTTCATACCAGTCACACTCTGGGCATTCCAGGAAACCTAGGGAGAGGAGTGATTTCAAAGAATGATGGTACATGGCATGATACATGAGGGATTTTGGGATGTGACAATTACCAGGCTAATTTGGTCTCTGTAGACAGCTTAACTCTACTGCTTAGACCCTGAAAGAACCTGATTTATTTTCTTTCACAAAGCAATAAACAAATAGAGGTGGACTAGGGTGGTGGCTAAAAGTCTGGTTCTAGTGTCATACTCCGCCGATTCGAATCCCATCTCCGCCATCTTACTCGTCATGTGACCTTGGGCAAATTATTTAGGCTGTCTGTAAAATGGGAATTCGCAGTTTCATCACCTGTAAATCCAGGACATCTGCAATACTTTATCTCATTGGCTGTTGTATGAATGAAAGGAGTTAACATGTATAAAGCATTAGAAAGTACCTTGAATGTGCTAGGCACTTTAAAATTACTAACATTTTTACAGGAATTGAGAGGAGAGGCCTGAGTTACGCTGACCTGGATTAAAACTCTAAGTTACTGAATGATTTTGTGACTTGGGCAATCCTCCCCTTTTCTGAGCCTTCCCTGCCCAGGTATCTGGATCGTTCTTCCTGGCCATTCTCTGGCTTCTGTTACCACTGCATGGTGACCATATCATTGTCCAAGCCTACATTCAGTGTCAGCAGTCACTGGATTTGGCTGGCCTGAGGGAGGGGTGGGCAGGCTGGGACACATTTGTTCCCTTGGTGAGAGTTGTGCCGCCCCCCCAAGGAAGTATTTTATACTGCAAGGTCAAGCAGTCAGGACTGCAAATCAATTTAAACAAAAGCGCTGAGGCAGATACCCTTGAACTCCAGTGACTTAAAATAGCCTCGTCGTCATCCTTAGCCAAATACCCGGTACCTGAGTTCACATCGCCTGTCATCACCAACTAATAAACCGTCCTCCTCATAGAAGCCGACCGGAACGAAACCTTGGAATCCAAGTGGATGTGAGGCTGGCTTGGATTAATAGAGCTGTCTCCTCGCATGTCCCAGGATGGCTAGAGTGGTTGATCCTTCTTAGGGAAATGAATATCTTGTTCATTAAATCAGGAAGCCCTGCCCAGCTATCTTAAGAATGACCCTGTCTGCTATGGGGGCAGCCAAGCATGCCACAGCCTTCTTTGTGGAATGCCTACCTTAGAAACGGGGTGGAATTGCTTAAGGAGGGTTGATGATGGTGGTGGTAGAAGAGGGGGGAGGGGGGTTACTTATCTGGAAAGGAGATAAAACTAAGACTTACTGAGTGTTTACTAAGTGTCCTGCTGTGTCAGTGACTTTAGATCCAACAATTCATTTCAGTCCCATAATTACCCGTAAGGTAGATGTTTATCACCAGTTAAAAAAAAAACAGCTTTAGCAAGGCTCGGTGGCTCAGCCTGTAATCCCGCGCCTTGGGAGGCTGAGGTGAGTGGATTGCCCGGGCCCGCGGGTTTGAGACCACCTGGGCAACTTGGCGAGACCTCATCTCTACAATAAATCAAAAATTAGCCGGGCGTGGTAGCGCGCGCCTGTAATTCCAGCTACTTGGAAGGCTGAGGCGGAAGGATCGCCGGAGCCCAGCAGGTGGAGGCTGCGGTGGCCGGGAGCGGCCACTGCACTCCAGTCTGGGCGACAGAGGGAGACTCCAACTCAAAAAAAAAACAAAACAAAACAGCTTTATTGAAATGTAATGCACATACCGTCGATTCACTTTTTTAAAGTGTACAAGTCAGTGGTTTTAGGGTCTTGCTATGTCATCCAAGTTGGAGTGCTGTGACGTGATCATAGCTCACTGTAACCTTGACCTCCTGGGCTCAAACAATCCTCTTGCCTCAGCTGAGTAGCTGGGACTAAAGTCATACGCCACCTTTTTGGTATTTTTTTGTTTCGATTTGGACCTTGTTATATTGCCTAGGCCGGTCTTGAACTCCTGGCCTCAAGCAATCCTCCTGCCTCGGCCTCCCAAAGTGCCGGGATTATGAAGGTGAGCCACTGCACCCGGCCAGTATATTCCTCAAGTTGTGCAACCATACCATTACCTAATTTCAGAATATTTTTATCACTCCATGAAGAAGCTTCATACCCATTGACAGTTACTCTTGATTCCACCTTCTTCCACTTACTGGCAACCATAAATCTATTTTCTGTCTATATAGGTCTCTCAAATCTAGACATTCCATATAAGAATCTTAAATCATAAGATGTGGCCTTTTGTGATTGGCTCCTTTCACATAACATGATGTTTTCAATGTGCATCCATGGTGTAGCATGTATCACTACTTCATTGCTTTTTTTTTAGTAGGAGTCTCACTCTGTCACCCAGGCTGGAGTGCAGTGGTACGCTCATGGCCACTGCAGCCTCAACCTGCTGGGATCAGATGATCCTTCCGCCTCAGCCTTCCAAATAGCTGGAACTACAGGCATGTGCCACCATGCCTGGCTAATTTTTTTGATTCATTGTAGAGACGAGGTCTCGCCATGTTGTTTAGGCTGGTCTCAAACCCCTGAGCTCGGGAAATACTCTTGCCTCCACCTCCCAAAGTGTTGGAATTACAGGTGTGAGCCACTGAGTCCAGCTTACTTCGTTGCATTTTACGGTTGAATAATAGTCAGTTATATGGGTAAAATGCATTTATATGGGTGGACGTTTGAGGTTTTCCACTCTTTGCCTATTATGAACAATGATGTTGTGCACATTTAGAGATGTTTTTGTGTACACATATGTTTTCAATTCTCTTGAAACTGGAATCAGAATTGCTGACTCTGGCCAGGCTCTGTGGCTCAGCCTGTAATCCCAGCACTTTGGAAGACCAAGGCGAGTGGATTGCCTGAGCCTGCGGGTTCGAGACCAACCTGGGTAACTTGGCGAGACCTCGTCTCTACAATAAATCAAAAAATTAGCCGGGTGTGGTTAACACTTGTCTGTAGTTCCGACTACTTGGAAGGCTGAGGCAGAAGGATCACTAGAGCGCAGCAGGTCGACTGGTGGGATGGCCGCAAGTGTGCCACTGCACTCCAGCCTGGGCGACAGAGTGAGACTCCAACCCCCACCCACCAAAAAAGAATTGCGGACTCTATGGTTAGCCTTTTGAGGAACTGCTACACTGTTTTCTGAAGTGGCTGCACCCTTGTGCCTACCAGCAACAAATAAAAATTCCAACGTCTTCGCATCTTTGTCAATGCTTGTCTGCTGTCTTGCTGATTATGGCTTTCCTAGTGGACAGCAAGTGGAATCTTGCTGTAGTTTTGACATGCATTTTCCTAGTGACGAATGATATGGAATGTCTTTCGTGCTGGGTCATTTGCATATCTTCTTTGGAAAAATGTGTATTTAAATATGTTGACATTTGATTAAAAATTCAATTTTTAACTGAGCTATTTTCATTGAATTGTAATGTTTCTTTATATATTCCGTATAACATTCTCTTATCAAATATATGATTTGAAAATCTTTTCTTTCATTCTCTTTATCACTTTCTTAATAGTGTCCTTTAATTAAGAATTAAAAGTTAAAATATCTTATTTTTGATGAAGTCCAGTTTACCCGTTTTTTGGTCACTTATGTTTTTGGTGTCATAGCTAAGAAACCATTGCTGGGCAACCCCCTCAGGTCCCCTCCCACTGTGGGAGCTTTTCTGTCCTCTCAATAAATTCTGCTTTCTAAAAAAAAAAAAGAGAGAAAAGAAAAGAAACCATTGCCTAATCCAAGGGCATGAAGATTAATACCCATGTTTTCTTTTAAGAACTGTATGGTTTTAGCTCTTACATCTATAATCCATTTTCATTTAATCTTTAAATAATGTGTGAGGTAGGAGTCCAGCTTCCTTCTTTAACATGTGGATGGCCAATTGTCCCGGCACTTTTTACTGAAAAGACTATTCTCTCTATATTTAATTGTCTCAGTATCCTTGTTGAAAATCAGTTGGCCGTAGATGTGTGGGTTTATTTCTGTGCTTGCAATTCTATGCCATTGATCCACATGTCTATCCTATGCCAGTGCTGTGCTGCCTTCATTACCATAACCTTGAAGAAAGTTGTGAAACTTGGAAAATGTGACTTCTCCAAGGCTGTTTTTCTTCTTCAAGATTGTTTTAGCTATTCTTGGTCGCCTGTACCTCCATGTGAATTTTAGGGTCTGCTTGTCAATTTCTGAAGCAGTTGGAATTTTGCAGGGATTACACTGAATATGTAGATCAGTTTGAAGTGTGTTGCCTTCTTGACAATGTTGTGTTCCATGAACACAGTTGTCTTTATACATATTTGGGTTTTCTTTACTTTCTTTCAACAATGTTTTGTTGTTTTTGTGTGCAAATGTTATACTTTTTTGTCAAGTTTATTCCCAGGCATTTTATTCTTTTTGAAGCTATAATACATGAAAAAATTTTCCCCTTAATTTCCCTTTTGGGTTGTTTGTTGCTAATGTATAGTAATACAATAGATTCTTGTATATTAATCTTATATCCTGTAACATGCCTGTTGATACTATTGTACAGATGAGAAGACAGAGGACCAGACAGAGTAAGTGATCGACTTGAGATTGCCTGCCTTTTTGTCTTCCCAGTCTTAGTCTCTCTCTTTGCAGAACCACTCTTCTCAGCTGCAAGAGAATCCTGCTTAGTCCATGTAGTGTTCTCATTCCACCTTCTTTCCTTCTCCCTAGGGATGGGCCCTCCTTGTCTTTTCCCACCACTGGTGAAACCCTGCTGGAGATGAAGTCAACATAGAGAGAACCACAGCTAACAGTGGAGAGAGAGAAAGGGCTCCGTTACCATCACTGAGCACCCAGATCCAACTATACCCAAAGCTAGAGGCTTTGGATTCATTGGCTAATATTTATTTTCACCTTAAATTCATCTGAATTGGGTTTCTTTCACATGCAACCAAAAAAATTCTGATTTACATCACCAGTAAAGGGCAGAGGGTGAATCTGAAACCAGGTTCATGTGGTTCCAAAGTTGTTCTCACTCCACTGTCCCTGCATTACCCCTTTCTGACTGGATGGATGTTTGAGAGGCTTCTAGGGAGAAGCGAAGCTTGCAGTAGGAAAGCACCAGGGAGACCCATAGGACCCACAGGTGCAAGAAAAGGCTCAGGGAACCGGGCACAAGGACCCCAGGAGTCAAAGGCAGACCCCGAATCTTTTGCCTGTGGGGTCTTGGCCAGTCTCACTCTCTCTGAGACGTGGTTTCCTGGGTTGCAGCACGCTGTCCTGGCTGTTTGGGGGCCCACCCAGGTATCCAGGCCTTGGAAGAAATCATGACAGCTCCTGAAATGTACCTGCCCATTCACCTCATGCCATTCCCAAGAGAGTTCTAAGAAGCCAGCAGGGCAGGGATGATCCTGACCATTGCATAGCCGGGGAAACTGAGGCTTGGCAGTGTTCAACGACTTGTTTAAAGTTTCCCAGCTCCTAAAAGGTGGAGTAGAGCCCAGGTCTCATGTCTTTGTGTGTAGTATTCTTCTAGTAAGCCAGGGGAGGCGGCAGAGCCTCCTTGGGATTTGCCTGGGGCCTGAGACTTCCCATAATCCAATTAATAAATTGTCCAAGATGGAGGGCCAGCTCCCAATTAGTTCCTCTCCCTCCCTGGTGCCTTTCTGAGCTTCGTGGGTAGCAACTCCCTGGAAAGGGAAGAGAAGCCCCCATTCTGCACTCCCTCCTTGGGAATCAGGGGTCTAGAAATTAGCTGATTCTTGATAAGCCCTAATTATAAATTAGGTCTTATTATCTGTGGCTCCTGAAACTACGCTGGATGAATTAAAACTCTAGGAAAAGGAATATTTCAATTAACCATATGAACTCAGGTAATTGCCTACCGAGGAAAAGCCCTTACAGAACAAGTCTTGGAGCAGTTATGAGGACATCAGAAGGGGAAGGCAGGGGCCGGAGTGTGGGTGGTCTGCATGAGACAGAAGCGAGGGTGGGCCTCTCCACAGCTGCTGTTTTTTGAGGACACGGTCCTGCAACTGGCAGGACTGGCCGATGCATAGTCACTAGCACCTTGGTGTTGGGATCGGAGGACAGGGGTTGGAGTTCTCTCTCTGCTACCTACTGCCCTGGAGACTCAGTGCCTCAGTTTCCCCACCGTAAAATGGGCAGGTCAGATGAGATGATGAATTTGAAAGGACTGTGTCCGCTAGAAAGTGTGACAAACACACCGGATGTTATGGGTCCGGTGCAATGAGATGCTCTCAAATGAGGAGAGAAAGGAGGAGAAGGGATTGAAAGCTGTTTCCACTGACTTCAGGAAGTAAGAGGGACTGGCATTCATGCATTCATTCCACAAACATTTCATGGATGCTTTCCACGCAGAAGGCACTGAGCTGGGCAGCACAGGGCACAGAGAGGAGAGTGGAGAAACCACTGTGTAGCGGGAAGGAGACTGCATCTCCCTTACCCACCAGCTTGGGCTCTCCCAGCCGAGGTGCTCCCTGGGGATCTGATGGATGAGGGATGGCGAAGCCCAGGGTGGCACTGGGGCCCCTTGCACAAATGAGCTCTACTTTCCCTTGCAGTTCACCCATGCAATCAGAGAGCCACTAAGAGTCCTGAACTTTCTTTTTTCTTATTTTCTTTTTCTTTTTTTTTTTGAGTCAGGGTCTCACTCTGTCTCTCAGGCCAGAGTGCCACAGCAGGGTCGTGGCTCACCGCAGTCTCCAACTCCTGGGTTCAAGTAACCCTCCTGCCTCAGTCTCCTGAGTAGCTAAGACTACAGGCGTGCAGCACCACGGCCTGGCTAATTCCCCTTGTTTTGATTTTTTTTTTTTTTATAGAGACAAAGACTCCCTATGTTGCCCAGGCTGGTCTCTTAATTCTTGGGCTCCAGCAATCCCTCTGCCTCGGCAACCCCCAAAGTGCTGGGATTACAGACGTGAGCCACCATGCCCAGCCTAATTCTGAACTTTCTATGAGAATTCCAGAAATCTCTGTGGTACTTCTAGAACAATTCGACATTTGCTGGAAGCTAACGTATAGAAGGAAGTGGAGATGCCACTCTAGAGTTGAAGTCACTCTGTAGTCAACAGAGGGGACGTTCTCCACACAGCTGTCCTTCTCAACTCTGTCCCCATCCCTTTGCCCACTCCCTGGAGGCTCCTCTTTGAAACACAGAGGAAAATTGTTGCTAAAACTCGCTGAGCTTGAGGAGGCCAATCAGGAGGGCAACACAGCTGAAGTTCAAAATCAGGTGAAAGAAGGCTCAGGTTGCTGTCTCTGAAGTATATACAGGGACTCAGAAAACTCCGTAACATCGGAGGTCCTGTGGGAATCAGGGACGGGGAGAGAACAGAAAGGATGAGTCATCTAAGAGGAACACGTCATTGGTTACCAGGCAGGTAAAGTCCTGTAAATATGTGAACAATTGTCCACCTAACCTTCCTTGTAGCAGCTCATGCTAAAAGACGCTCTTGCACAAGTCTCAAGCACAAATCCCTCTACCTTGAGAATGAGAATAAGAAACTCCTCTAATGCTAGAATCCCTTCTACAGTTCATCAGTTTATAGGCTATGCTTGAACACCACCGGCAAAGGGGAACTCATTACCTCAACAAGAAATCTGGTTTATTGTAGTCATCATTAAGTTCCTCTCTGTAATGGACTGAAATCTAACTCTCACTACATCTGTGGGTAAAGCAATAGCAGCCGTCTCTTCTTTCAGGGCCAGGATGGCTGCTGGATGAGGATAAGAAAGTCCTTCCTTTCCATGCAAGGAAATTTCCTTCCTCTTATTTGCTGGTGCAACCAAACATTTAATTATAAAGGCTTCTCCAAGGCAATAGATGTTAAAAATTAAGATGAATACACTCATTTTGGCCAATAGCACAGGCTGCTATTACTCTGAAAGTCCCAATTCATTACTGTATATTGTAACGGAACATTAACACTCGCATAACGACCTCAAGACCTGTCTCGAATGCACAATCAGTAGGCCCTGCCTGGGCTCCTTTATACCCCGGAAAGAGAGAAAGAAGTGGGGGCGGGGGAGATGCCCTGGGAAAATTGCCTCTCCAGTGGAAACATTGACAGACCTTTAATTACAGTTGCTCACCGCGCCTGGTCTGATGCCACAACTCAATTCCTGGGCCCAGTCAAATGATGGTGGGGATGGGGTGGAAGGCAGGGGAGGATCTGGGGGCTCCAGGTTCCCTGAATCTCCCAACTCAGCCGCAGGCTCTCCGGTTGCTGTGCACTCCCTCCACTAAGCCTCAGTCTCCCTGCCCCAGGCCACCTGGGAGAGTTGCTAGAAAGTAAGGCATGCACCCAGGGCCCTCCCCGCAACCACATGGGAGACAAAGAGTGACTCTCAAGTGGACCATATTGCCCCCTGCTCAAAATCCTTCAGTGGCTCCCACTGCCCAGGGGAATAAAATCCTGAGTCCCGCGGTTGGGTCCCAGCCTGGCTCTCCGACCTCCTTGACCCTCACCTGTCCCTTCCCACCACTCTGAGCTCCTTCTTGACTCAACACCCTTGGCACATGCCACTGTTCCTTCCACCTCCCTCCCACTCCTCCCTCCCACTCCTGGGCTGCTTGTTCCTGCTCCCTGGTCAGATCTTGGCTTGGAAGTCTTGCTAGGGCTGAGGACTCTTCGGTTGGCTCCTGCCATTTTCCCAGCAAACACTTGGCACGACCGGTCATGATCTATTTGTTGTTGTCACAGTTTGATGGTCTGGTTTCTTTACCATCCTATTAGGAATCATTCCCCTCTGTGCCCCCAGCGTCGGGCACCATGCTTGGTCTCGGGGAGACAAGCCATAATGATTTGCTGAATGAATGAATGAGCACATGTTGCATATAATTTCAGACAGTCCACAGAGCTTCTGAAACCCAAGTGTGACCCTGTGTAACTTTGGCTTTCTAATTCTGGTCCAGATTTCACTTATATCCACAGGTTATCAGAAGGAGCCTTGGTGGGGTCCATTCTGTAGAAGTCTCTATCCTTCAGATGAGGTTTGGGAGCTACCGAGAGGGCATATATTAGTCAGGGGTCTCCACAGGACACAGCCAACAGCATGTGCAGATGGGGGGGACAGGAAGGAAGGGAGCAAGGGGGAGAGAGAGAAAGGCAGGGAGAGAAGGGAAGAAAGAGAGGCAGAGGGAGACAGGGAGGGAAGGAGGAGAGGAGAGAGAGAGGCAGGGGACAGAGAGGGAAGGAGAGATGTCAGGGAAGGGAGAGGCAGTGAGGCAGGGAGAGAGAAAGAGAGAGAGAGGCTGGAGGAAGGTAGAGAGAGAGGCAGGGAGGGAGGGAGGGAGGGAGAGAAGGATGGAGGGAGTGAGAGGAGAGAGAGAGAGAGAGAGAGAGAGATTTACTTTAAGGAATTGGCTTGTACACTTGCAGAGTGTGGCAAGTCCCAAATCTGCAGAGTGGGCCAACTAGCCAAAGACACTGAGCCTTCAGTGCTAAGCCCCGTTCTGTGGCTTCGACCAGCTTTAACCCATTTAAGCCTCTAGCACGCTTGGCTCGTAGCAGAGGTTTACCCCAACAGTAGCAGTGTGGCTGTTATTATGATCTCCATTTTAAAGTGGGGGACACGGAAGCCCGGGAGGTTAAATGACTTACTGCTATCATACCACCAGCAAGCATCAGAGCTGGAATATGAACACTCTGTCCCAGCACCTGGGCTGGAAACAGCACTCTCCCTCCACACCCAGCCTCTCAGGCCCACCTTCCTGCCAGAAGGAGCCCCCCCTCCCCACCCCCTGGCCCTGTGCACAGACTAGGCAGAGCCTGGCATTTCAATCTTGTGAATGGACAAACTACCCTTTCTTTATACCCCAGTTTACCACAGTAGCATGGAAAAATAACTCGACTTGGGGTTATAAGAATCAGGATGATCTTGGATAGAAACCACTTAGAATGCATAATTAACTTTCCAATAAATAGTGGCGATTACTAATAATCACAACAGTGTTATGACTGTAAAGGCCCTTTATAAATGCTAAAGTGCTCTCTAGACATGGCATCGCTCAGGCCTGGCTTGCAATTGGGGTGACTGACTGCTCTGGCTCATTTGGAGCTGTCCGGGTTTAGCATTGAAAGTCCCATGTCCCTGGAAGCCCTTCTGTCCCAAGCAAACCAGGTCAGTTGATCACACCACAGGATTTGCTCCTCTTGGTTTGTGAATGACTATTCACATTATCTCTCAGAGCCTCGGTTTCCTCACTTGTAAAACAGGGATAATGTTCTAAGCCAGTGGTCCCTGAACCAGCAGCACCTGTATTGCCTGGGGCCTTGTTGGAAATGTACATTCTGGGGCCTCACCCCAGATTTACTGATGAGAAACTCAGGGTGTGTTGCAAATCCTCCTGGTGAATCCGATCCTGCTAACGTTTGAGAACCACTGATATAAAGTACCTCCTGGGGTACCTCACAGGTATGGGGGGCTAAAACCAGGTCAGCCAAGCACCCGGCACACGTGAGCATTCAGGGACCAGCAGCCATCACTGCCATCACTGTCAGGGAGGCGGAGCATCAGTACTGCAAAGGAGGAAATTGCGGGGACACTAGGGTCCTCCAGCCCCAAAACTTCTTTCCAACTTGGAACCTGACATTTGTTTGAGTTTTGCTGCGTGAAAGCTGACTTAACGTTCTGCTTTCAGAAAGCTCAAGTGCCTCCTTCTCATTTTGAAGATGAGGGGGTTAAAGCTGTCATTCAATGCCTCCTATTGGAGGACAGAGGGAATTTGGGGACCTGTGGCCACCTGGGTGGTGCTCCTTCTGTGCCCTGTTTTGACCCCTTGGGTTAACATGATTCAATGACAATGACGACATTACTGGTCTCATACCATGTGCTGGATCCTGCATAGTCATTCTGGGATCTGAGTTGGCTTCTGTCACTGTAGAGCCTCTTTGCCCAACACAGTGCCTGGCATCAAGTCAGGGCTTAATAAATACTAGTTAGGCCGGGCACAGTGGCTCAAGTCTGTAATGCCAGCACTTTGAGTGGCCAAGGTGAGAGGATTGCCTGAGCTCAGGGGTTCAAGACCATCCTGGGCAACTTGGTGAGACTTCATCTCTACAATAAATAAAAAGTAATAATAATAATAAGCTGGGCATGGTAGCATGCACCGTAGTTCAAGCTACTTGGAAGGCTGAGGCAGAAGGATTGCCTGAACCCAGCAGGTTGAGGCTGTGTTGGCCTTGAGGGTGCCACTGCACTCCAGCCTAGGCAACAGAGAGACGCCAACTCAAAAAACAAACAAACAAAAATAAGTACTAGTTAAATAAATGGTCATGTGATCTGGGTGCATTATACACTTGTTTTACTTAATTCTCATGATACCTCCTTGAGTCAGATACTATTGTTTTTCCCATTTTGTAAATGAAAAAACTGAGCCCAGAGAGCTTAGATGACTTGCCTAAAATCTCCACTGTAAAAAGCAGGCCTGGGATTGAAAGTCTAATTTTCCTTTCATGGAGGAGGGTCTGAGGATGTGCTGGGCTCAGCCCCAATACTGCCTCCTCCAAGAAGCCTCCCTTGACTCCCTGCCCCCTTCCTGCCCACCTGGATCACACAGCTTGTGGGTCTCTCCTCAAACCTCTCAAGGCTGACATTGCCTGGCCATTGTTTATTCACATGCCTGGCTCAGCGTCTCTAAGGCTGACCTGTTTGTCTCTGCAGTGTAGACCACCTCTCAAGAGCCCTCAGCGCAACTTGGGTAAATGATGAATGAACTTGCAGGCTCCAAGAATGAGCTGGAGTTTGGCCAGCAGGACCAGGAAGTGAGCACACACCACCGGACTTAACTGAAGGGAGGGTGAATTGAAATCTGGTTTCTACAGGTGAAGGTCATCAGGAGTTAAGCTCCCACACGCACCTTTGGATGTTTTCAAAACCCACAATCCACCCAAGGTGTCTCGATGCCCTTTATGGGCTTGACTCTTCTAGAAGCCATCAGGGACAAAAAACAAAACCAGTTTCCTCGGGTAACACTTCATTCACATTGTGTGTTCCTGGTAATATATTGCTTCATCCGTGACTTTTTTTAAAACAATGAAAATGTAAGGCTGGGCATGGCGGTTCACACCTGTAATCCTAGCACTTTGGGAGGCCGAAGTGGGAGGATCATTTGAGCCCAGGAGTTCAATACCAGCCTGGGCAATATAGTGAGACCTCGTCTCTACAAAAAACGAAAATAAAAAAATTAGCGGAGTGTGGGGGGGCATGCCTGTAGTCCCAGCTACTCAGGAAGGATCACCTGAGCCCAAGAGGTCGAGACTGCAGTGAGCTGTGACCGTACCGCTGCACTCCAGCCTGGGGGACAGAGTGAACCCCTGTCCCAATAAATTAATAAATAAATAAAAACAAGGAAGACATAAAAGTAAATGGCCCAGAGGCAAGGAGAGAGGTGAGCCATTGGGACTGATCAGTTTGCTTCAGTGTTCCTTTCTGAGTGGGTGGGGAAGGCAGACACCACCAAGTACCCCAAATACAGATCTCTCTCCATTCCCAGGACTGCAGGGAACAAAAAAGGCTAAACAGCCTTTCCCAGCCCTTGGGTGATTTAAAGGTTTTCCAATTTGTAAACAAATATATTTAGAACAAGACCCCCAGTGGGAGAACCAAGTCAAATTCCTCTTGTCAAGGAGACTCTTTGTTGGACATAATTTTCCCTACATTTCCAAAGCCAGACTCTTAACCTTGGCTGTCAAGACAGAGCAGCTATAAAAAAAGGTGGATGGTCGTTTTTAACGTCCTGACTTCGCCATCCTTAAGGAAATTTGATTTGCCAGAGTCACTTCTCCCTTGTTTCACAGTTGTTACTGTATATGTGTTTCTTCTCCTTCTTCTTCGATTGTCAGCCCCTTTGCGGAAGAGTCCATGAGAAAGTCCATCTTTGGCTTCTATATTCCCTAGCGCTGTCATCAGAATAGTGGCCCCTTGCTGACTAGAATAAGAAAATCTACCCCACATACCTGGCAGTATACTGGGAAAAGGAAGGTTAGCTTGCATTATTTTGGCAATGAGTATAGTTAGGGTGACCAACTCTTGTGATTTTCCAGGATTAAGGGGGTTCCCAGGATGGACAGTAAACCAGGACGAGTTGGTCACCCTAGGGACGGTGGTGATTATTGAATGTGTATGATTTGTCAGGTATGGTTGGTGCTCGATAAATTACCTGGATTATCTCATTTAAACCTCATAACATCCCTGTGAGCTAGTTGTAATTATTCCCATTTTACAGAGTCATAAGTTAAAGCTTTAAGTCATAGTTCTCCAGCTGTTAGCCCCTTCCCCATCAAATACTAATTTTTTTCTTCTTTTTAAAAAAATCTTTTTATTTTAAAGAAGTGGGGCACAACTCAGAATTAGGTATACAAGTGGTCATCTTATGGGTAAAGTTTGGGTCTCCCTTTTGTTCCCCCTTTGCCTGGTTTGAGACCAGGTAACTTTATTGATGTTATGTACCCCCACACACACACCCCACATACTAATTTTTAAACAAGAAAATAACTCTATTGCTGTTTTACTACATTGAATGTGTCTTCCCACCTGATTCTTCACTCCTTCCTGCATCCATACCCTTGCCATGTAACTTGGGTATTGTCATGTGGACACAAGTGACGCTGTACTAGACCCAAGCCCAGGCCTTCTTGCTGTTTCTGCTGACACTCGTGAGCTTCTGTCATCCCCATGAGAAGTCTGTGCCCTGGCCGACCTGCTGGTCGAAGGAGCCTGAGAGACATGTGGAGCAGAGCTGCCTGGCTGAGTGACAGATCTGCAGAGAGAAGAAGAGGCATCCAGTCAAGCCCAGCCCAGATCAGCCAAACTCTAGCTGACCAGCAGACAGGCAAGTGTCAATACATCATTGTCTGTAAGCTCCTGAGTTTTGCAGAGATTGTTACACTGCAGCTGCTGACTGATATTATCCACCAACTTGACACATGCTTTGGATGGGTAGATTTGACTGCTAAAGTTCTTTGATGAGCTAAGCTTGTCTTATTACGTCTGGCTAAGTATTTCTAATTGCTGGATACCTAATTAAAGGAATGGTTTCTATCCCTTTCAGGGGTATTTCTAAAGGTTAGAAGAGGGGAGGAGAAAGGAAAATGCTTGCTGTGTGCCCAATGCAGTGCTTGGTGATTTCACATGTCCTCTTGCTTGGGTCATGTTGCGTGACCCATATCAGGCCTCCCTCTCCCTGGGGACAAGGACCTCAGATCTACAAGGCAGTCCTAGGAGAAATGGAATTACCAGGGGGTCATCCTTTGATGGCCTTCCCCAGGTATCATTTTCCATATACATCACAGGGTACAGCCGAAAGGGCTAGGTATGAGAAACCGGATCCTGCTCTGCCATGGACTTGCTGCATGGTCTTGGGCCAGCCCGACCCTCTCTGGGCCTTTGTCTTCCCATTTTCTAATTAGCCTTTGGGGCTGGGTGTGAGAGCTCTCCCAGGTGGCACAGACAGAAGCCGTGTGTAAGGTGGTTTTGCACAAGGGTTTTGGAATCAGACCTGGGTTTGTATCGTGCTGCCTGTCTTGTGAGCGTGTGACCTTGGGTAAGTTGCTGAGCCTTCCTGGTCTCAGTTCCCATTTCCGTAAGACAATCATTGTGAGACCTGGATGAATTAGAGTATATAACAGGCCGGGCACAAGGGAAGCCCTCACCAAGAGGGGTTTGTCATCACTAAGATGGCACAACTAGTTAGTCTCCTGAAATCAGTCATCTCAAAATAGCAATCAGTTACTTTCAACAGAGTAAATATTTTTCTCTTCTGCATCACTTCAGGCATTCCCTCTTTAATTTTACAGTTGCACTTACAAAAGAGTCATTTACAGTGCAAAGGAACAGGACAGGCTGCCTCCTTGAAACGGCTTCACAAATTTCCTCCGTTTCCTGTTAAGATATTAGCGCCCAGTAATTGTCGCTCTATATAAATGTGGAGCGTCGGCTGCGAATGTGCGCCCTGTAGTAATTGTGAGTTGCCTTGACGCTAATTACATAGGGGAGCCTGTTTAATTGCCAGTTAAATTGACTGTGTGTGTTTTCTCTAATCTGTGTTTCCGGGCAAGTTGGATGGCATCAGCTCTTCATTGGACTAAGCAGGAGTTTGGAAGACCCCAAGAGGCCTCTGCAGGCTGGTGGAGGGCAGGTGGGGTACAGCAGCCAGTGACAACAGGACTGCATATGGTTCATGGGTGGTCATCATGGGACACCACCTGGGGTCTCCTGGAGGTTAAGGAAAGTAAGACTTCTCTTCAGGTGATGTTGAGAGCTGAGATGGATGAACTTGAGGGCCGCAGAGGGCAGGAGTGATGGTTTGGGCCCGTCCTCAGGACTGTGCTCGACTGAATCCCCCTGATGGCACCTGTAGCGGTCACAGCATCCATGTACTGTCTGCTGCCTGTATGTCCTCTATCTTTGCTCACGCTGGCCCTTCTTGCTAGAATGCAGGTCCTGGTCCTTGCTCCCCTATACTCCTAAATCTACGTCTGTAGTATCATTCAATGCCCAGCTCCAACACCACACTTTCCATGCAGCCCTTCTTGACTTACCCCCTGGAGGAAGGGGTCCCTGCGGGTCCATACCCACAGCTCTTCTCTGTATTCTCTTGAGGCCAGACTCATTTCCCCCTTATATTTGAACTAATGGATAACCAGACTATGAATCCCTGAAGACAGGTCACACTTCATACAGAGTGGGTGCTTAGTAACAGGGTTGAGAGTTGGAAGAGAGGTGGGGGGGAGAGAAGAAGAGGGCGGAGGAGAAAGAGGAAAGAAAAGAGGAGGAGGAGGAGGAGAGGAAGGAGGAGGAGGGGGAGGAGGTAGACAGGGAGGAGGAAGAGGGAGAAGGAGAGGGAAAGAAAGAAAAGGGAGAGGGGGGTGGGGAGGCAGCCGCAAAGGAAGAAAGGAAGGGAGAAAGGAATATTGAAGGCTCACAGGAGCTTCTTGCGTGTTGGTGTGTGGGTGTGCTTGTGTGTGTGCACACGCCAAGTACTTTATCCATGCCAATTCCTTCCATCTGTGCCCCAGTCCTGAGGTAGGTACCATTATCATCCCCATTTCACAGATGAAGAAACTGAGGACACTGAGAGACTAAGTAACTTGTTATCACAGCCTAAAGCGGTAGATCCAGGAGCCCAAGCTTTCAACCACTGGGCTAAGCTGTCTTGAAGGAAGGAAGGGAGGGCGGGAGGAGGGAGGGAGGGAGGGAGGAAGGAGGAGAGCTGAATTCCATAGCTTGAGTTCTCCTGGTGTTTAAAAACCTCTCCAGCCTTCCACACACGCTTTCTCCTCAGCTCAAAAGCTAAATTAGAGTGGATTGCACTCTCCTCACTTTAGTAATTTAGATAAAAGTAAAATTTTGTCTGAGAGCAGAAGCAATTATAGCGCGGGTTTTGTGATTAACTTGATTAACACTGTTTCACTCTAAAAGTGATCCCCCCCCTTAGCTGGCGACTGTAATCAGAGCCACGTCTTTCAACTGTGCTACAGCTGCTCTCTCCCCCCACTCCCCAAAAAGGATTTTGACATAAATACTTATTAGGGAGGACTCTAGTCTCTGGCTGGAACAGTCAAGCAAAGAGGAGGAAAATGTCTCTCTCCACATTAGCATCTGTAGCCGATTAGAAGGCTGTCGCCCGCTACCCCAGTTACTGACAAAGATCCCAATTATGCAGCAATGAAATATACATACATGATACAGGAGGGTTTATACATTTTTAATTTTTTTCAAAGAGAAGACATTCAGAGGAAACTCTAATTAGGGATTTCGTTTCTTTAAGAGAAAAATGCTATGTGGTTTCAAGAAAGATTATTTGGGGTTATCGTTGGGGTTATCGATTTGAGAATCGTTCCAAGTTTCTGCTCCTGCGCGAGGGGCCGGAGCCCACTGGGCACCTGTGGAAATGCTGCGGTCTTCTGTCCTGTGGATCTTCAAGATTTCAATCCCAAAGGGGTTGGGGTCTGAGCTGGCACTCTGCTGCCTCCCTTCCGGGACACTCCTGTGGGCTTCCGGTATTTCTGTTCTCCTCTGTTCCCCCACCCCTGCCCAGGCCTTCCTGATAATCAGAACAGTAGTTGCTCCTTCTGGAATCCCCACTCCTAACAAGGCACTTTGCAGAATCCTCTTGTTCAAACAAACCTACCAGCCTAGAGGTAGGAATGACTACTGCCCCCCTCGTGGCAGATAAAGAAATGGGCTCTGAGGGGTCAGGTCACCTGCACAAGGTCACACGGCTGGTGGAGCTGGGTTAGAACCCATGCAACATGGCCCCAGAGCCCCTGCCTACTCTGCCTGGCTGTGAAGATGCAGGAGATTGCAGAATGGTACAGCTCAGAGGGACTGTGAAGAGAGGCAACCACTCCCTCAACAGTGGAGGACATCGGGGCTGCAGGAGAGAAAGTGAGTCCTACTTCCCAGCCCCCTCTCTTCACCTCTAGGTCAGGCCAGTTCTGACCCAGGTCCACTCTAATGACCTCTGAGTCTTGCTGGCTTCGTGTCTGGTGCTCATCATGCCAAAGAGAAGTCTCCTCTTCCTGGTCTCTGGAGTCTTGTAGTAGGGGTGCAATGAATGTGGCCAACTTCTAGATCTCTCTCTAGAACTTTCTGGGAGCCTCTGACACCTCTGCATGTGCAAAAGTCCCAAACACCGTGACACCTCTCTTTCGATGTCTTTGCAAATTATCTAGATCCTCATTGAAATTAACTTCTTGTGAATTTTGTGTCACTGATGGGCTCAGGTTTTGCAGTTTATCTCCTTTGTCTCCTAGTTACCCTTCACATAATCTGGAAATCTAGAGCCTTCTCTCTCTGCCTTTCTCTCCCCCATACTCGATGACAGTGTCTTCCCAGTGAGGGCAAAGCAGAAGTGATGTCGTGGTATATTATTGAGAGGAGCTCTGGGGCTAGGCTGGGTTCAAACCCTAGCTCAGCCCCTGTTAGCTGGGTGACCTCAAGAAATTCCCCAACTTCTCTGGGCCTCAAATTCTCCACCTATAAAATGAGGGTGATAATAACAGTACAGACCTCACACGACTGAAGTCTAACAAAGGTTATTTGTTGAAAGTGTGTAGACCAGAGCACATAGTAAATCCTCATTGTTAGTGCTTGTGGCAATCATCACTACATGCACATATAGGTTGAGTCATATGAAATGGCCCTTCTGCAGGTTAAAGCTGGCCACTCATCAGCAGTTTATTAAGTTCCCACCTAGTGTCTACTGAGCACTCTTGTGGGCAGATGATGCTGTGCTTCATGAGCACTGTCTGGGCAAGTGCATACAGATGCAGGAATTCAAACCCTGGCTTCCCTGGCTCCCAGCCTCCTGGACATGCAGGTGGTCACTCGGCATCTGAACCACACCTCTGAGCCCCAGTCCAGCTCTCTGTCCTCTGCACTCCCTTCTCACACCCAGAAGGAGGAGGGCAGACTCCAGGTGGAGAGATGGAGGCTGGTGGAGTTCGTCTTCTTGCTCAATGACCCACCGCCCTGGAGGGGTTCATGGGGGTCCATCTCTGTCACAGGGCCCTCTGGCCTCATCGGCCCCCTCCCTTCCAGCCCTCAGCTGGCCTCCTGATTTCCCATCCTGTGCCACCAGCCTCCTTCCTGCCTTTCCTGGAGCGGGCTCAGGCCTGGCACCACTCCAGAACGGCTTAATCAGAATAAATCCTGAGAAAGCACATGTATTATTTATTCCAGCAAAGGTTAAATAATTTGATGAATTTCTCAGGACGCTGCCAGAATGCTGATGGCCTCTCAGAAAAAAACACACACACAAACACAAACAAAAAAACCCTCCACAACAAATTCCTCTACACACACACAGACACACACACACAAAACTATAGCCATTTGCCCTATGTTGGTTCACACGGGAGACCAAGTGGGCAGCCCTTGGTGACACCAGCACCAGGGCCCAGGAGGAGACATGGATTTTCCTGCTCGCTGAGTGGAGATGACGGCTCCCGCCCCGACCTCTCCTGCATGATGCAGTGTCTGGAGTTAGCTAGGCTGTTGATTCTGCAAATGGTCATGGAGGCTATTGATTTACAGGCCCAAACGATGACTTCGCCTTAAATGGATTTGTTTATGGAGTGCCTCATTCTTGGGGCTCTGGGGGCGTTGGGAAGGAGCTGTCAGGAGGACATGGGGGAGAGCACTCCCCATGCCTGGGAACTGGGGCCCTTCTTGCCCTTGGCTGCCACAGCAGATTGGCTCACTTAAGCCAGTGGGGAGGCCAGATATAATGGCAAGTCAGAGCAGGTGATGGGCATCCATAATTCTTCTCCCCGTCCTCCTCCCTCCCCTCCTTTCGTACCTCTCCATTTCCTGCCCTCCCCTTCCTCCTCCTCCCTCTCCTCCTCTTTCTCCCCTCCTCCTCTTTTTCCTTCTCCTCCTCCTCTTCTTCCTTGTCTGTCTCCTCTTTTTCTTCTTCTTCCTTGTCATCATAGCTGCTGCCATTCATTTCGTTCTTTTATGTGCCAAGCATGGGACTAAGTGTTTTGCCTACGTCGTGCCCTGAGATCTTCCCAACAGTCCCAGCAGGCTGGGTACTTGCATGTAAATCTCCATTTTAGAGACAGATAGTCCCAGAGCGGTTCAGTGAGTTGCCAAAGGCACAGAACTATTAGACCGAGCCAGGCTTCTCACCGCCTGTCTGGGCACTGGGCCTGTGTTCTTTCTGCTCTGCCATGTCACCTGACGTGGGAAAGAGCTTGGGTCCTGAGGCAGGCGGTGAGTGTGGAAGCTGTTTCTGCATTTGCAGTTCTGGGGATGCTGGAAAGGCTACCCAAGGCCCTGGAAAATAAAGATGATCATAGTCCATCCCTTCTAGGGATAAGGTGACGATTGAATGAGTTCATATCATGAGCGGTGCTCACAGCAATGCCTGGGGCATACTAAGAGTTACAGCAATGTTTACCACCATTGTTTCCTTCCCATCCCACCTCTAACCAGCAGGCACGTCCAAAAAACTTGGATAATGCACCTCACTTGACAAATGCTTCTTTGTCACACTGATTCATTCAACCCTTCATCCACAGACAACCCATTTCACAGACAAGGAAATTGATGTCAGCCAGGAACATCTGGTGGATGTTCTGTTGATTTCAGAACACTCCTCTGAAGGCAGCTGACCAGGCATAGTCCTTGGGTCACACAGACCAGGGCAAGAGTTGTGGCTCCGGTCAATTTGTAGCAGCACCAGGGACTTGAAACTCTAGCTCTCTGACTTTTCATGTCTCATCTTAAATGAAAAAATGGTGAAAATACTCCCCATTTCATAGGGTTGTTCTTACCATGGTCCCAGCACTGCGCTAAATGGTTTACCAGCATTTTCAGACTCGATCTTACGCATGTGGGTGTGGTATCAGCAAATTGCAGTGGATACTGTCCTCTGTGTCAAAGATCCTCCCTACCCACCCCAAATCTCTGGTGCTCCAAAGAACACCTCCTTTCCCCTGCCTGCTTGCTTCTTCGGGCCCTGCCTCTTCTTTAGCCAATGCCCTGTCCCCACCACCACCCTGAGAATAAAACTGGCTCTAATTTTCTGATCCAATATTGCTCCTTCACTTCTCTTCCGCTTACCTAGCCCTTTGGACATGTCTCTTTAGAATATCCTTTGTTTTAAATCCTGCTGTCTGACCACTGCCTTCCCTTCCCTTTGTTTAGTGCTCTGTTCTCTGAGGTTTGCCTAGTTGGGCTTGGGGTGGGAGGTGGCGGTCAGTAGACACATTCTGTGAGCCTGCCAAGCCTCTGAGGACAGAGGACAGAGCTTCATAAGCCAGACTGAGCACTCCTCCAGGGCAGTTCTGGCATCCAGCTCATCTCTGTGTCCTCAGCGCCCCTCTCAGGGCCCAGCACACAGTAGGTGTGCAGAAGGTTTGCCAAGTCCCAAGTTAATCCTGGACCCAGGACCCCCAGCAGTATTCCCACAGCTGTTATCTTCCCAAACAACATCCTGCCCTGAACTTAGGGGGTGTGAGTTATAGAACTGAAAGAATACTTTGGAGTAATTTCAGGATGTAGTTGTTCAGTGTGCTTGCATTCTGCCTGGTAGAAGTAGGACTGATGTTAATCCACTCATCTTGCAATCCGAGCTCATGGAAAAACATCCAGATTCTTTGATACCCATAAAGGTTCTCCTTTGTGCTCTCAGTCAGCCATGAAAACCAAGAGGCAATAATGGGAAAGCTACCAAGATGGGGATGAAACAGTCCCCAGAACAGTGTTAGTACAGGAGCACTGCTCTAACTCTAGATGATATGTATACCCAGCTTTCCAGTCCACCTATCCATCCATTCACCATCTACCCATCTATCTATCTATTCATCCATCTATCTGTCTATTTGTTCATTTGTCCACCCATCTACCCACTTATCCATCCATCCATCCATCCATCCATCCATCCACCCACCCACCTATCCAAACAATCAACCAACCATCCATCATCCATCTATCCATTCATCCATTCATCATCTATTTATTCATCCATAGCATCTGTCTATCCAACTGTAAGATGAATGATGGGTCAACCACGGTCTCTGCTTGCCACAGCACATTGGTCTTAATACTTGAGAAAAGATTATAAGACCCTTGTATTAGTCAGCTTGGCTGCCTTAACAAAATACTAGGTGGCTTAAACAATATAAATATTTTTTCTCACATTTCTGGAGGCTGAAAGTCCAAGATCAGGGTAACACAATGCATGAGTTCTGGTGAGGGCTCTCTTCCTGGCTTACAAACATCTGCCCTCTGGCTACAGCTGATGTGCCCTATCTTTGGTGGGTGCATGTGGAGAAAAAGAGATCAAGATCACAATCAAGATCAAGATCTCCATCTCTCTCTCTTCCTCTTCTTACAGGGCCACCAGTCCTACTGGATTGGGACTCTATCCTTATGCTCTTAATTACCTCCTTACAGCTCTATCTCTAAATAAATTCACACCGTAGGTTAGGGCTTCAGTGTACGAATTTAGGGGAACACAATTTCAGTCTATAGCAACCCTTAAGGATGGAAGCATCCTATTGGTTTCCCTCTTCCCACACCAATACCCTGGCAGGATATAAGTGGAAAATACCTGTTAGTCCACTATTTGACCTTCAAATATTCATGAATGGGAGTAAGAAATGCAGGATGGAATGTTTGGAGTCAGGTAGATGTGGATTTGATGCCAGCCTCTGTCACTCAGCTGGGTGAGGGATGGCATTTACTGTCCAAGAAGCTTGGTTTCTTCATCTGTAAAATGGGAATAATTACAGACCATACATCAAAGGTAAGATCTGCTGCGTCAAGGGCATGGCACAGTTTCTGAAACAGAGTAAGTTTTTAACAAATGATAGCGCTGACTGTCATGAGGAGGGCCCAGGCCTAGTAAAGAGCATTTCAGAAAGTGAAAGGCAGTTGATTATAGTGTTTAAGGGTTGGGCTTTAAAGTCAGACTCCCCAAGTTTAAATCCTGGCTTTGCCTCTACTTAACTGAGAGATCTTGCACCTGTGCCTCTCCTAGAAAAATAAAGCTAATGAGGTAGCTGCATCACAGGGTTGTTACGACTTAATGCCCACAAACTTCTTACAACGGTGCCTGGAACTTAGTAAAAATAAGATATTGGTCATCACTATTTGAGAACCAAGAAATTGTGGCTAATCTCTGGGGGCAATATTTTATCTCCTTGGGTATACTTTGTTCATTTACACAAACTTTTATTAACTGATACCACTTGCCGGTGTGAGAGATGGGTCACCAGCTGAGGCCAAGGGCTGGATATTCACATCTTGTCCCCCTCCCCACTTCATCCTGGGCAAGCTCTGGCCAGGGCAGAAGCTTCCACGTAAGACCCCTAGATCCACCCATCAGCAGCCCAGGCCTCAGTGGGAAGATACAACTGGAGAGACTGCATGCTGTTCTTCCTTTTTAATTACTGCTTCCTTAATTGAGTCACAAGTGGTGTTTGTGTTGCCATCAAACCCACGAGGACCTCGTTGTTTATGTGAATGACTCTCAGTGGAGTGACAGTTCCTAAATGTGAGATGTTCTGTTTGTACCAATTTTAACAAAGTAGCTACAGATTTTCCTCTTAATGCGTGGCCTGGGAGCTACGAAAGGGGCTGGTGCTTTCTTTGCAGAGTGACGTGAAATATAGGATGGCACCCTTGTGCCGCAGACCCTGGAGTCATGGGATATTGAAGCCACAGAGGGTCTCCCATCTGCTGCTCTGACGCTCCTGAGGGTGACGAACCTTGTGCCTTATGGGGCAGCTTCTTCTCTGATGAGACCACTGTTTTTTGGGAAAATCCTCCTTGTACATTAAGCTCAAGCCAACACTTCACTCATGTTAGCTGAGTCCTCTGCTAGTCATGTCTGGAAAGGCAAAGGAATGGGGGACAGTGGGAGAGAGCTCATGACACATTGAGATGTCAGACTGTGTTCTTTTCTGCTGAGTTAAATCAGTAGCTATATAGAGAGACTTCCTATGAGCCAGGGCTTCCGCTGGTCACTGTGGAGAAGACAAGACAAGCTTCCAATGAGGCTTTGTCCTTGAGCCATTTGTGTCCAAACTGGCAAGAGCCACCACATAGAACAACAGGAGTATTACTCAAGAGAATCATGAGCCAAGTTTGGTGGTACATATTCTGTAAGCAACCAGGAAAGGGTGCAGCCAAGGAAGGCTTCCTGGGAGAGGAGGGTTCATGTGAGCTGGACCCCTTGGGATGAGCACAATGCAGGATGGGAGGAGGAGGAATGAAAAGAATGGGCAACATCTCCTGCCCTCAGTGGGCCCAATACAATCACAGCCTGGCATCTCTACCCTCATGCACCTCCCTAAGAGGCCAGGCACAAGCCCAGGAGGAGGCTGCATCTGGGGAGCTTCCCTGTTATTAATTTATTTTTTCAGTTTATGGAAAGGTAATTCAGGAGACATTATTTCAATCAGATCCTTATGCAGTTTAGGAATGCTAATGCTTTCTCTATTAAAAAGGTGTGGAATAATTAGGATGCTGATGAAAACTGGGCAAACCATTACCCGGTGTTCCATGCTTCTCTTGTCCCTTCTGTATCCTCAAGTGACAAATTAACACCAAACAGAACAATGGCTGCTGACACGTAGGGCACATTTAGCTCAGATTGGAAGCTAGGTTTTGAAGAACAGGAAGGTTTTCACGGCTCAATCACGGAACAATTTGTGATCGCCGAAAGGAACTGGAAGAGTGTGAACAGTGCGTAAAGGGTGTTGGAAAGGCAAGGCAGTGGAACCAGTGCTGGATTCAAGGGACAGGGTCTGGGGTTTAATGCTGTGGACTTGCAGTGTGACCTTGGGATGCCACAATCTCCTATTGTGAGACAGTGAAAGGGTGGGCCTCACTGGGAGAGAAGGAAAGAAGGAAAACTTCAAAAATCAGAAAAATAATAGAAATTAACTACCACTGAGTGCTTGTTATGAGGCAGACACTATTCATAGGGCTTTATTTGCATGGATTCATTTAACCCTCATAACAATACCCCTGAAGTAATTACTATTATTATTCCCATTTTGAAGATGAAGAAAGTGAGACATTGAACAGAAAAGTGGCCTGATAGGTAGCAGAACAGACGTTTGAGTTCAGATGAAACCATGCCTGCTGGTGTGGGAGTCAGAATTGCAAAGGCACAGGGATTGTCCCGGGATAGAGAGTGCAGGTGCAGCCTACAGAGGGCTGTAAAACACAGTAGCTGCCGGTGGAACTATGTCCCCACAAAAGGTTTGAAGTCCTGACCCCCAGGACCTGTGAGTGTGACCTCATTTGGAAATAGGGTCATTGAAGATGATCAAGTTACCAATGAAGTCATTAGGCTGGGCCCTAATCCAATAAGACAGCATCCTGGTAAAAGGGGAAATTTGAACACAGAGACAGACACATGTAGGAAAAAGCTGATGTGAAGACACAGGCCACTATCCCCAAGCCAAGGAATGCCCAAGGCTCCCAGAAGCTAGGAGAGAGAAGCAGACAAATTCTCCCTCACAGCTCTTGGAAGGAACCAACCCTGCTCCCAGCCTCCAAAATGCAAGACTAAAAATTTCTGTTGTTTAAACCACCCGGTTTGTGGGATTTTGCTACAGCAGCCTCAGGAAGTGAGTACAACAGAGAAAAGAGATAAGTCTCAGTGGCCTTGGCAATGGGGAGCTATCGCAGGTTTCTGAGCAGGGGAATCACATGTAGTTGGTAGTTGGTGTATACCCAAGGTCCCGGGGGGTGGAAGAGCTAATGTTATCATGTGTGAGATGATGGGACGACTGGCTGGGGGCTGTGTGGGGATGGGGGAGGCAGGGCAGGGGCCACAGAATTGCCAACAGAAAAGGGACAGTGCCTCGTTTCAGGGATGCCATAATAATGAAGTTAAATAACTGTATTCACTAAATCAACTGCCCCCTTTCATCACTTCATACCCAGGGGAGACTGAAATGCTCTGCGTTAATATCTAAAAAGAAAAAAAAAAATCAGAATTCAGGGATCAAACAACTTTTTTGATGAGGGAAGTGTTATTTCTACTCAGCCAAGACATCAAAGCCTGTGAATGGTGCTTTTTAGGTAATATTAAAGTGGGCTCTAAATAATGTTTGGATATGTCTCTGCTTTTCCCAGGGATCATAGCTGCCTTTTCTAGAAGAACACCAGTGATGTCCCCAGCCAGCCTCTTCTCCAGGAGAACCTGCAGGGTCTCCTAGGAATGCAGTACTTGTGCAAATATGGCTTAACGTTCTCTTTGCATTTAGCAGCCCAAGCATTAAAATTCATTGTTCTAGGCGTAACACGCATTTCTGTAGATTAAATTGACTAAAAGCCTGGCAGACAATTCAGCTGTTTTGACAATTCTATTCACGCAGATGGACCCAGCATCAGGAGACATACCTACATTATGGCAAACTCACCTATCAAGTGAGTTTCTGAAAAAGCAAATCGCACTTACTCATTGATCCTAATTACTTCTAATTAGATAATTTTTCTAATCTACTTGTAATAGTTACCTTTTGCTGTGTAACAAACCTAGTGACTGAAAACGACAATCATTTTGTTATTGCTTGAGAATGTGTCGGTCAACGAGGCAGTTCTATAGTCAGCTGGTGGGTTAGTTGGGGACTGGTATGACCAGGATGGCCTCACTCACATATTGGTTAGAATTAGTGGGAAAAGTAGTCACTTGTCTCTCGTCATCCAGCAGGCTAGACCCAACTCACTTACATGGGCTATTTCAGATATCCCATGGCTCTGCTTGTGTCACATTTGGCAATGCCTCGTTGGCCAAAGCAAGTCACATAACCATACCCACTAGAGTCCCTAGTGGAGAGGTAGACGCCACCTCTAGATGGGAGAAGAGGTAATGTTATGTCTCAAAGGAGTTTACAGGGATGGGAGGAATTTTTGGTAAATTTTGCAATCTCCCATACTTCTCCTTGTACAAGATAAAATAAAGGAAGTTAGCATTTGTCAGGCACTGTGTCAGGGACTGTGCTAGGTTCTTTAATGTACTTGTATTTCTCATTTAATCAGAAAAGTTATGTAAATTCCTGACGGTCACACAGCTGTTCAACACTGGAGCCAAGACATGGTCTCAGGACTATCTAAACCTAAATTGTATGTTTGTTTTTCACTACTCCTTTCTGTCTACCAGTTGTGGAGTTGAGTTTGTCATTTCAGGGTCCCTAGAGCACATTGTTGGACTTTTCACTCTATTCCGGTCAGTTATTTTCGGTTCTATTTTTCCCATTGGTAGTCATCCAAGCTTCACTTGTTTACCTCCAGTAATGGGGAGCTTACCATCTATCTTGACAACCTAGTCACAGTTGAAAGCTCAAACTATCACAAAAGTCTTTTAAGTCAAAACGAGATTCTAAAAAACCTGGGTGGGAATAAGGGGAGTTGACGAGTGAAGTTTTGTTTGAGTTTTCTTTTCTGCTCTACAGTCTGAAGTTTATCTTTTTGAGTTGCCTGGTTTTGTGATTGTGGTTATCTTTTGTTCTGCATCATTTGAAAATTGTACTTTGTATTGAAAGAACGAATGCAGCTAGCTTTTGATTAGCTAAGTGAGTTTTTCCTTCCTTAAAGAAAATGAAGATAAGGAAATAAATGCTAAAAAGTCGATATTGCAACAATAGTCATTTCCCTGGAACTCCTAGGGCTGTTCATGTGGTTGTCTCAGTTATGAACCGACAGTACCCATTGTGAGAAGTCAGTGACTGAGTGCAGGGGTTGATTGATGTTCATGGAATCATTCATTCGTCCATTCACTTGTTCATTCATCAAACACTGAAAAAGAGTTTATTACACTCAAGACACTCCATTGGATAAACTAGCAGTTGTAACAATTACACAAAACCTTTGCCCAAAGATTTCAGAGTCTAGTAGGGGAATAAAGCTGATGAACCTGACTTGAGGGGAAGAGAGCCAGGGCTCTGTGGAAGGTACAAAGTGCAGCAGGAGCTCAAAGGAGAGAGTGATCACATCCAGAGGGATCCATTTTGTATCCTTTCCCTTCATCTCAAGGCAGAAAACAGAAACCTGGTCCCTTCTGCCCACACTCAGTAATGTATTGTCAGCAATCAGTAAATCCAGCTCTTTAGGGCTACCATTCTCTCTCTCTGAAACCCCCTACAACAAAAAAACATCCAATGTGAAATCTCGAAAATCTCTATGCAAATTCAAAACTCAAAAGGACTCAGAGATGAGCAGCCCTGTGGTCAGCCCCCTGTGGACGGAAGGGGCTGTTCTGGGTGGTGGAGATGTCAGAAAAATCAGTAACAGAGCTGGGGCACTCCACAGGCTTCTTCAACTTCCTCCCTTGCAGATGGTTTCAGATGTTTCCTCAGTAAAAGTGACCACTAGGCAAATACAAATAAACTTAACGGATTTAACTGCCAGAGTTAAACAAGCAGAAGATAGGATTTCTCTTAATGAGAATAAACTACTTGCATATGAAAAAGATTTAAAACTGAGGATCCGATAACTTACCAAAAACCTGGAGCAGATTCACAGAATTGGGGGGGACAAATCACCAGGCAGGAAAACTTCATCTGGAAGCTGGGCATGGCTGAGGGGCAAGGCCAAGGCAGTGGGAAAGGCGTGGACGCTGATGGGAATGGTCCTGCGATGGATTCCAGCCTCTGCAATGGACTGTGGCAGACCAGTAGCCACCAGGAAAAGGTTTTAAGTAGGGAGTGATGGGATAAGTCTGTGCTTTTGAGAACACTCTGGTTCTCTGCATGAGTAAAGGTGAGGAGTCCAGTTGGAAGAGGGCTGCCAGGCTGAAATGTGAAATCACACCGGGTCTAAGAGTCCTTTTAGAACTTGACCTCTGCCACTTTCTAGCTGAGTGAACTTAAACCCCTATCTTACCACTTGAAGCATCTAATAACAATGCCTCCTTATCAGGGTTTGTGTAAGGATGTTATGATTTAATACTCGTGTATTATTTAGTCATTTAACAAGCATTTCCTGAGAAAACATTATGGGCCAGGGATTGTCCCTAGCACAGGGAATAGAGTGGTGAATAAAACTGATAAGGCCTTTTTCTTGCACAGTTAGAAACGAGTGAATCTTAGATTCCAATGTAATTGTCTGACTTTCTGAATGTTTTGGTGGCAAGCAACAGAAACTCAACTTGCTGAAGGGGAAACAGAAATCGATTGGTTCCCATGGTTCGGTGCCTAATGAGGCAGCCCACTGAAACTGAGGAAAAGCTGTAGGCACCAGGACCTCGGCATCTGAAACTGAGCCACCATGACTCTCTCTACATTTGTCTCTTGTCTCTGCTGGTCTCTGCCTTTCTGCATGTTGGCTTCTTTCCCTCCTACTGCAGAGAGGCCTTCCTCATAGTGGGGACATGGCCACGGTAGTCCAGCTTAGCATCGCCAAGAAAGTGTTTCTTTTTCTCAGCATCTACTTGGCAATCCCAGAGAAGTCCTCTCTAGCCCCTGCTTAGGTCACCTGCCCTCTTCTTGAACAATCAGTCATTGTTGCCAGGAAGATGGAGAAGTATGACTGGCCAGGCCAGGGTCACGTGGCTGATAACTGAGGTTTACTGTGCAGCATAATAAACATCTCCACCAGAAACACATGAGAGGAGAAGTGTTCCTCAACAGGAGGGAAGCAAGGAGCCAAAGACAGCCGATGTCTCACCACGAAAGGGACTTAACCCAGAGCCTGGCAGGTAGTAAGTGGGCAATAAGAAGGGGTAGCTTTCTGAAGTGGGGATAGTACTCAATAAGCCATGGGAGAAGCAGCCTACCCCCTCATTTGTCACCTTCATTGTTACTCTTGACTCCAATGCTACGCCCAGCAGGAAACCCAGGAAACACTCCTCTTGGTTAATGTAAGGACTGTGAGCTTCCTTCTTTCTAACTTGGTGTGAATTTCAAGAGCCTTAATGACATCAAACCTCAAAGTGGGAGCTCTCTGCATTTCAAAGTCATTTGGGAATAAATGTATCAAGATGCTTATCTGGGGATGAAGTTGGGCTTTCTTCCTTCCCCTTGCCTGAGCCAATAGTCACTAGAGCAATGACGCGCCATGTTTATAATCAGAGCCACCATGCACTGGCCTATTTGCAGACTCCAAGAAATAAAGAGAATTCTTAATAATTCAACCTGAAGGTCTTCACAGTAATGGGTACAGCTACAGGTGGTGGAGGCCCAGTCACAGAAGTGATTCTCTGTGGTCCATTGTTCCTTCATCCTCCAAGTGCTCTGAAATTGGACCAAAGTTTTGGATTCAGTTCTAAATACAATTTTGAGTGCTGTGGTTTTCTTTCTTCCTTTCTCCCCTGCTTTTTCTTCCCTCCTTCCTCTTTCTTAGTTTCTCCCCCTCCTCACTCCCTTTCTTTCTCTTTCTTCCTTTCCTTTAAATTATAAAAAAAATTAAAGCAGAAAAGTCCAGAAAACCATTAAAAAAAACCTATGTACTTATTATCTAGAATTAACAAATGTTAACACTTTGTTGCATTTGCTTCAATTTTTTTTTTAATGAAATGCAGAATCTGCATTTTTTTTTAATGCAGATAAAGTTGAAGCTCCTTTGTACTCCACCTGGTCTTGTCCCTGTCCCTTCTTACCCAGAGGCAACCATGATTAGGAATTGAGTGTGTATCTTTCTCACCTATGTTTACACACTTCAATATATCAGCAGGCATTCATGAGCAATACAGAGAATTTGGGGTGAGCTTTAAAATTTTACTTAAATGTTGTCATATTGTGCATATTCTGCAAATTGCTTTTGTCACTCAACATTGTTTTCTAGATCAATTCATGTTGTGTTTTTACGCACACACACAGTTAATTCTTTTGAAATGTCACATAACATTTCATCCGATGATCATATACTCTGTTTTTTCAATCCCATATCAATGGGCATTTAAGTCATTTCCAATTTTTTGCTATTGCAAACAATGCTTCAGGTTTATTGTCTAGCATGTGAGTTAAAAACTAGACTAAAATGTACCACTTCTCCTTTGGCAGAGAAGGATTTGAAGTATGTGCTGTTTTATATTATTATGATTACATTGTGATAAGAGCCCTTTGCACGTGGGTACACCGAACGTTGCAGTTTGAGAGATACTTTCCCCTCCATGATTTTATGATCTTCACAGTAGCCCAAAGTCGTAGACAGGGTGGGTTTTCTTTAACTGTTTTGTTAATAAGAAAACTGAAACCCAGAGGGAAAAAAGACCTATCTCAGAAACAGAGATGAAGCCTTCTTTGGGGAATCCAGTTTATAATCTCAGATTTTTCTCTAACTGACGCTGTTACCTGCAGTGAGATGCCACCCTCTGAGTTTTTTTTTTTTAATCTTACCCTTAGATGGGGCCATTGACAGCAACCTGATGATACTCACATGGTCACCATAGGATTAAGTAAAATGATGACTACAGCACATAAATATAAGGCAGAAATTGAGTACTGGCAGCTGTGGCTGAGTCTGGTCTACAGATGTTTTGTTTGGCTTAGCCAATGTTTTCAAAGAGTTGAGCCAACATTTAATAATTGGGACATTTTACATTTTTTTAAAATGCAGATTTCTGGCTTCTCTTGAAAAAAATCAGGAGATTGACAACCCTGGATCTGAATTTTTCACATGGCAACAATCAGCTAAACTGAGTAACAATCATACCTGTAGACAGGGCCTGTGCTCTCCAGGTTACCACAGTCCTCACCACTCTCTATTGCCCCTAACACTGAAGCCAAGATGCAGTCACCATCTATCACTATGCTTGCACTGCTGTTTTTTCTGTAATGGAGAAATATTTCCCTGTGTTCATTTCTATTTCAAAATGGAAAATCAAATAGAATTGAGGGAGTCGCACAATTTTTCTTACACCCAGCTCTCTTCCATCCAACCCCTCCAGGCATTTCAGTTTATGAGTATTGTTGTATAGGATTATTATTTTTATTAGATCATTATTTCCCAACCAAGAGAACAATAGGCAGGCATGACAGTAACCTTTCTGGAAATTACAATAGCAAGAGATTTCTCAGCACTGGCTCTAAGTCAGACACTGTCTTAAGCCCTGGACACATAGTAAGCTAGGCAATCTGCAAAACAGCTCTATGAAGTAGGTACTATTGTATTTTTATTTTATAAATGAGGAAACTGAGGCACAGAGAGGTTAAATAACTGCCCAAGATTAGCATTATGGGGATTTGAACCCAGAGAACCTGACTCCAGAGTCCAGGCTCTCAACCATGGTAATCTGCTAAGATTGCTGGTGCGTGTATGTGTCTGAATATACACAGACAAGCACACTGTGTGCACACACATGCATGCACCATAATGCTGCAGTTTGTAAGGACAGGCTCACAGGATGACTGAATAGAAGGAACTGAGACATCATGGGGTTGAGGACTGAACTCTGTTCAGGAAGGCAGAATGGCTGAGTCTTAGTCATGACCCACTTGGACAATCTCTCCACCCCTGTAGGACTCAGTTTCTCATCTTGAAAATCAAGTGAAGGGATTTGGACTGGATGATCTCTAAAGTGCCTCCCAGCTCGACTGTCCTGTGGATCTCTGACTTTCTGTCCTCTCTTTCAAACTGCCACCCCGAGATGAACCATGGCCAAGTTGGAGCCATATGTCAGCTTGGAGAATGCAAGGAAGCTCTGCCCAAGATGATCTCTCCATTTAGGCTGTGCCAGTGACCAGAGTGTGCTATGCACTACGGGGGACTTCTGTTAGTGCCAATTCTTAGCTGCTGGAATCCAAAGAGCCTGCCACCCTTCCCCTGGTTTGTCAGTTTCTTTCTTGAGGTCGTCTTGGAAGTTGGAAGATATGTTCCTGAGCTACTTGGGTTCTGGTCACAGGAGGATTTTCCAGATTTGGGTGGTGTCTGACAGTCTGAAGACCTGAGATCTTCTTCTATCCCTTGCTGGTGACCTCGTGCCCCATCAATGCTCTCATTCCTCATGTGACTTGTCCTCTTTGAGGTTCAGTTTTCTCACCTGCCTTGTTTTGGAAATTACAAAGTGCTGTGCAAAAAGAAGAAACAGGTGGCATTATCTGCACAGACGCCTCTTTCCCACGAAACTGTGGCAGGGACCAGAGACCTCAGAGATCTCCGCAGAGTGAAGACGGGTGAAACCAGGTGGGATAGAACATTGAGACCATGCTAGAGCTTGCCAGGGAGCCAGCAGTGAAGAGGGCTTGAATTCCTGACATCATCCCTTGTATTGGGCAGAATCTTCCCCACCCTCCCGGATGTCCATGCTCTAATCCTGGGAATCTGTGAATGTGTTAGGCTACATGGCAAAAGGGCCTTTGCAAATGTAATTAATGTTACAAACTTTTAAACAGGGAGATTATCCTGGATTATTCAGGTAGCCCAAGTTAATCTCATGAACCCTTAAAAGCAGAGAACTTTCTCCAGCTGCAGCTGGAGCACAGCAGCAAAAGAAGTCAGAGATATTAGAAGCGTGAGACAGACTTGACCCGCCATTGCTGGAGGGGACCACATGGAAGGCAACAAAAAGGAATGCAGACAGCCTCTGGCAGCAAAGACAGGACCCTGGCTGACAGCCAGCAAGGACAGGGTAGCCTCAGTCCTACAACTGAGAGAAACTAAATTCAGCCAACAATCTGGATAGACTTAGGGGCAGAATCTTCCCTAGAGCTTCTATGTAAAAGCCCAGCCCAGCCAAGACCGTATGAGACCTAGAGCTGAGAACCCATGCCCAGGCTTTTGACCCATGGAACTGTGAGATCAAAAGTGGGGGTTCTGTGGCTGGGTATGGTGGCTCATGCCTGTAATCCTAACATTTTGGGAGGCCAAGGCAGGAGGATGACTTGAGGTCGGGAGTTCAAGATCAACCTGGACAACACAGCAAGACCCTCATCTCTCTTTAAAAAAAAGAAAGAAAAAATGGGGAGTTCTTTTAAGCCACTACGTTTGTGGTAATTTGTTACAGCAGCAATGGAAACTAAATACAGACCTTTTGTTGCAGGTTGAGACCAATGAGAGAATATGGCAGTATATGGTCTCATGAGGATCTGCATTGAGTGGAGAAGTGGGTTCAGAAAAGGAAACCAATGGACACTGGCTTAAGGAGCTGCTACTTGGGAATCAGATCTTGAAGCATCAGTCAGATTTGCAGATGGAGGAAGGGGAGCTTCCTCAGGGGTAGCGAGTACAGGGTCTTTTCTGGTCCTCAAGAGTACACTCATGTTAGTGTCAAGAGGAGCATTTGGGGCTTGAGAGGACCCTGCTGAGGAGGGGCGGTGTCAAGGGAGAGCAATCTTTGCATTCTGGAAGCATCCCCAGGTTCATGGGCATTCCTGAGAATCAATACCCCTCTTCAATGAAAATGATAAATGATTATATTAGTATTTCACATTTTCATTCCATTACATATTTCCTCTACTTCTGAAAAGCCATAGAATTCAAATAGAGAATGTAAATGATCAGAAAATGGGCATGTTTGTAGGATGAAATTCTACCTTCATAATCATGAAATTGTGATAAATCAAGCCCCTCTGTCAATTTCTCCTTTGTTGTATTTTTATCCCACAAGTCTGGGCTGAAAGACCTTTGAGGTAGCAGCAGGGTTATAGACTTCTGTGTTGACTTAGTTTCATCCAACATTTCTTACACACCTACTGTGTGTCATGCACTATACAAGGAATGAGGAAGTAGAACAAGGGCATTTGGAAAATCATGGCAGAGCTGAGGTGTTATGCTTAAACAGGAGACAGTTCCCTTCCTGACTTATCTCATCATGACCAGTGTGGACTGAAGTGACATTTTGCTAGTTTTTCAAGTCGATTAGCAGTACTGAAACCCACACTATGCTTCCTAATGTTCATAGCTTCATTTGTGCTATTGGGGTCCAGCATGCATTTCTACTCATACCTTCAGCTCTGGTTGAAATCTGATCTGTTGCAACTTGATAGTCTATAGCCTTTAAACGTCCTAATGTAGTACATGCCCTTGAACTCTGCAATTTGCCTTCCAGAAATGGACCCTTTAGAACTAACTGCGAATGTACACAATGATGCATGTCCAGAGTTCTTCATCACGAGCATGAAACCACCTGGATGTCCACCAACAGAAAATTGGTTACACAAAGTATCACACGACCAAACATAGAAAATCTATGTAACCTTGCAAAATAATGTAGATGCCTGTTTATTGTTATGAAAAGAGAGTCAGCTTACAATGCTGAAAGGAATCTAGTTTACAAAATAATATAATAATGTCACAGTTTTGTAAAAGAGTCTAGAATTGTGCACTTTCAATTGTTAACAGTTTTTCTCTTTAGACTTTATTTTCTAAACTGAAACAGTAAAACTGGATTATTTTAAAATTATAACTAACAATGGATCTAAATTGGAAAACATCTCTTCATTCTTTAATGCCCATCCAGAGGCATTTCTATGTCATGCACTCCCAGAAGTCTATGCCTGCTTCCTTGATTGTGACTGCCCTGGCACTGACCTCACTTAGTATTCTTGGGTCTTTATTTTGACAATGATCATGGTTTGCCTTGTATTTGCTTTTATTCTTCTCCCTCAAAAGACTTCAGTACCCTTCAGGGTGGCGTCCACGCCTCATTCGCTGGAAGAAGACAAGCATGATCATACTATATTGCACATGTTAACCGTGGAGACAGAAAGTGTTGACTGGAGCCATGGAAATAACTATATCTCACAATGTCCTGGGGTTGGTCCAAATTGCAGTGTCTTAAGGACTGAGCTGTGGTCATGGACAGGAAGAGGTCTGCAGGGAGAAGCAGCATCCTTGTTTCTCTTTCTTTCCTTACAGAATCAATATAAGCCAACAATCTGATTTACAGGCACCTTTCCAGGTCACACAAGCAAGGATAGAACTGGGTTGAGCATTTCTCCAACAAATGGAAACACTATGGGTGGTCAGGAAGAAAACAAAAACTCACACGATTGTGTACTTCTTTACTAAGTGACTGCCTTATCCTTTAAGGTTTAAATTAACTTTATTTCAAACAATATCCAAGACACAACGTGTGGTGGATTGTGTGACTCTTTGCCATAGTTGGCACTTCTTCTGTGGCCCTGAACACACTCCACCCTGGAGAACTCAAGCATATGACCAGGTGACTTTCTTCGACCAACTAAACATGATTAGAAATGACATTGCAGGGCAACCCTTTTGGGTCCTCTTCCACTGTGGGAGCTTTTCTGTCCTCTCAATAAATCCTG
This sequence comes from Tarsius wallacei, assembly GCA_963574415.1. Classification (NCBI taxonomy): domain Eukaryota; kingdom Metazoa; phylum Chordata; class Mammalia; order Primates; family Tarsiidae; genus Tarsius; species Tarsius wallacei. The sequence continues at coordinate 63,602 of CAUYQG010192302.1, forward strand.
CTTTTAAACAAAAGAAAAGAAATGAAATGACATTGCTGAGCAGAAACTTGGAGAGGCAATATGTGGTTCACCATCTTGTCTTTTCCCTCTGGCTTACTGATCACCAATGTCCCTGGTAGGAACTGTTCCAGCAACCTGAATCCCAAAGTGAAGGCATCTTGATGACAGCATGAGGGAGAAACAAGCTTTCTGCGTGGCTGTGGCTCACTTAGATTGGGGGGGAGAGAGGATTCTTTTGTTACCATAGCATACATTTTCCTATCCTGACTAATACTCGGGGCAAGACCCAGTGTCCCTCCCCATATCGCTTGGAATTTTTTTTCTTTCTTTTTTTTTAGGTGAGAAAGTAGAATTTATTAAGAAGACAGACAAGGCCCCACAGCAAGGGGGGACCTGAAAGAGGTTACCCATCTCCAGGGATTTTCAGAGTCTTCCTCCTATGAGTCCATATTTCGGCCTCTACCCAGCTAAGTCTTATCTTGAGTGATCACCGGCTCCATTTTCTTGATGGCCCCTCAAGTTGCCCACACAAGTCATTTATATATATAGAACACGTTGACTTATGGTTTGGGTGTGGATGTGAAGAAGGGTATTTACACGCAGCATCACAAAGAACGTCACACTGAAAACAGACATCTCTGGTCATCTGAAGTCTTTTGGCCACTAGAAATTTTTCACAGTCATTCCTCTGCATAATTTTCAGTCTCTTGCCCTGATGCTTGGGTTTCTATCTTTCTCTCTCTCTCTCTCTCTCTCTCTCTCTCTCTCTCTCTCTCTCTCTTTCTTCTCTTTTTTCCTCTCTGCTCTCTGCTAACTCAAAATTCTTGTTAGTTTCTTATGAAGAATTTCTAGCTCTTTTTGAAGTCTCTTTCCGGCTAATGCTTTCACGCCTCAACTAATGCTAATGCTCTCATGCCTCAACTTCCTCCCCAAAGCAGCTTTCCAGTACAGTTTTCAGAATAAAGACAGTTCCTTCCCTACTATTAAAATTATTTTTTTCCCCAGCATACACAGAGAGATAAATAAATGACCCTTGCTCTCGAGTTACTCCAGATCCAGAAGGGACACGCACTTTCGAAGACCTGATAGTGATTTATCCCCATCTGAGAATATCTCCAAGGTAGTGAGCAGAAGCTTTTCCTCCATGAAGGAACATCTATAAGTATATTCCAATTCAAAATATCAAATGTATGTCTTGACTCTGAGCACCTGGAATTTGTACTTCTCTCAGAATTTCAAAGATATCTAATACTCAGGCACAGTTTTAAAAGGATCCTGTCTCCAAAACCTAAAAGGGCCTTTAAACTGGGTTTGCAGGGCAAATCCAGGGCCAGGCAAAAGTACAGCCACAGGCAGTGCTGTGAGCAGGTGAGGGAGGAATTGCCTTCCATGTGGCTTCAGAGTTTATCAATGAAAGGAAGAAAAAGGAAAGGCAGGATCTCTGGTAGAGGAAAAGTCGCAGATGAGAGGTCCCCAGACTAAGTGCATCTTTGGGGAAGACAATAGACTCAATTAAGAACTAAAGCCATAAAAGAATGCAAATCTCCCAAACAAAACATAATTGAGCAGAGAGATGAGACCTGATCCCATAAATAACCCGCCATAATTAGAACATATCAACAGTTCCTATTAAAGAAACATCAGGCAGTCAAGTACTGGAAGTCTGGGAAAATTGAGTTCTTAATTAAATCCTCATCAGAATTACTAGTACCCACATCCTCCATATCCCATTTCCCCAAGTCTCAAGTGTAGACGCATCAGGAAATGGCTTGGTTCGGTGTAATCACTCGACTAGCACAGAGGTTCAGGGTCCTGATTTTTGAAAACCAACTTTCAGAAAACCTGGCTGAATCTCAGAATTCCCAGATAGGAGGCATGCATGCAGCCTTTAAAAAATTTTTTTATTTTTTATTTTTATTTTAAGGATGTGGGGTACAAGTCAGGATTAGGTACATAAGTGGTCTATGTACAGGTAAAGTTTGGGCCTCCCACTGGTCCTCACTTTGCCTGCTTTAGAATCAGATACACTTAGTGATGTTATGTGCTCCCCCTTCTCCCCTGGCAGTGTCTGCTACTGCCAATCCTTTCTTGTGGTATTATGATAAATGTTCAGGATTCACTTATGAGTGAGAACATGTGGTATTCAGTTCTTTGTTTCTGTGATAGATCACTGAGTATGATGGACTCTAAATCCATCCAAGTTGCATGCAGCCTTCTTTTAAAGAAATGTTTATCATGTCTTAATTACACCCCTCTACTCAACATCTGCCTTGATTCCCTAATGTCTACAGAATATCATCAAAACTCCTCCTCCAGGAGGAATTCCAGTGCCAACTCTCTCTTCTCCATTCCCTAAACATGGCTCATTCTGTGTTGGCTCCCCTTTTTGCTGATTCAGTCTCCTCAGCCTGGAATGTCCTTTCTCTCATTCTCTGACTGCCAAAATCTCACTAGAATCCCACTGTTTCACTGGAAATGTTCTTATCAAAGTCATAGACCATGTTCATTCACCAGCCCTTCTCAGCAGCATTTGATCTGTGGGCCTGTCACCCCTTCTGGAAAGACTCTGTAGGTTCTGTGACTCCATGCTCTGTTGACTTTCCTCCTAATTCTCTGACCACCTCTCCTTACCCTCTTTTTCAATTCTTCTTCCTTTCACCCTGTCTAAAGAGCTGTGACTCCAGGGGCTCTTTCTCTCTCACTGCCTCAGTGATTTCCTCCATGCCCCATCTCCATGCTGATGATTCCCAGTTCTATACGTCTAACCCTGATCTCTCTCCATAGCTCCTGATCCATATACCCAACTGCCTAATGACGTTGCCAGTTGGACATCCCACGGTATCTCAAACTCATAACACCCAGAATCCTCTAGAACTACCTTCCTTCTCCTCCCCACCCCCTCTACCACGATTGTTCCACCTCAGTATGCTCTAGCTCAGGGAGCACTCTAACCATTTCGGTCCATAACTCAATCTCAAACGCTGGACATCTTTCTTGATATTTGGGGGGATAAATATCTTAGGGATAGATCACTATCCACCCCACTGAACTTAAGCATGGCCAGGTGACTTTCTTTGACCGGTTAAACATGATTAGAAATGACATTACTGAGCAGAAACTTGGAAAGGCTGTATGTGGTTCATTATCTTCTCTTTTACCTTTGGCTTACTGATGAGCAATGTCCCAGGTAGGAGCTGTTCCAGCATCCTGAATCCAAAAGTAAAGGCAGCTTGATGACCGCATCTGTCATCTTGTCTCTCACATTCACATCCTTCTAAATCAGGGGTTAGCAAACATTTTCCTAAAGGGCCAAATAGTAAATGTTTTTGGTTTTGAGTGCCATGCGAGCCCTGTCATAACTACTCGACACCATGCTCTCTCCTGTTTTATTTTTTTAATTTTAATTTTAATTTTTTTTTTTTAGAAAGTAGGATATTTATTAAGAGGACTGAAAAGCTCCCACAGTGGGAGAGGACCTGAGGGGGTTGCCCCCTCCCTGTTTTAAACACCAGTGCTGGTCAGCTGGTAGAGTGACTGGATGGTGTGACTTCTCACAAGCCAGCAGAGGCCAGTCTGTCATTTTCAAGCTTTTTTTTTTAAAGAATAGATAATTGATGCATATGACACAAAATTCAAATGATATAGATACATATCTGAAAACTCTGCCCTCAGCCACTCAGCCTCCTTGACCAAAGGATTTACCATTTCCAGTTTCATGCTTATCTTCCCAGAGAGAATTTATGTATACACGACCACATACAAATGCTAGCATACTGTATGCATGGACATGGATTTAAAACTTGCTTTAAGTGTGTTGCTCAGTCAGATGTTGGGAGGCCAAGGCACAAGGATAGCTTGAGCCCAGGAGTTCGAGACTAGCCAGGGCAACACAGTAAGCCCTTGTTTTTACAAAAAAAAAAAATTAAAAATTTGTCTTGGTCCCAGCTACTCGGGAGGCTGAGGCAGGAACTTGAGGCTGTGGTGAGCCATGATTGTGCCACTACACTCCATCCTGGGCATCAGAGTGAAACATCGTCTCAAAAATATATATATTTCTCTTATTTTTTCCTTACTATCTGCATTGCAATCTCATGTGAATATTCTGTCTTTTCCTCATTATTAAACTCTAGGCTTTTTGCTTTCTCTTATTATTTAAATTTTAAAATGTATATGCAATATCCAAGACCAAAAAAAATAGTCTTAAAAATAAGACCAAGTACATTCATTTACCTGTCCCCAAGCTTAAGAAATTAAATATTGCCAACACAGCTAAATTCCCTTTGTTTATGTCCTTCTAGAATCACCTCAACCTACTCCCTCCTAGAGATAACCACTATACTGGATCTGATATTTATCATTCCCAAACATTTCTGTATACATTTGTTGCATATGTTGTGTCTCCGAGCAATAATTAGTATTGTTTTGTATGTGATAATTCTTTATAGTATCATTCTATGTATGTTCTTTTGCCATTTTCTATGTCACCTTAAAAATATGTGCGATTCATCCATGCCAATATTTATAACTTCTGGCTCACTAATGTTCACCATGGTATAGTATTACATTGTCTGGCCACTCTGGTATTTATGCGTCTTTTTCCTGTTGATAGATATTTAGGTTCTTAACTTTTTGCTACCACAATATTGCTATGAAAATCATCCTTATACCAGTTTCTTAATACGCAGAAGCATTTTTCTAACGCTATATAATGGAATAACTGGTTCATGAAGTATGCCCTTCTCCAAGTTTCTAAATATTGTTCAACTGTTCTCCAAGGTGTTTGTGCCAGTTCACACTCCCATAGCAGTATATGGTTCCTATTGTTTCATATTTTTGCCATTACTTAGTGTGTCAGGCAGTCTTGGCAGGAAAGAGGACACACTCAAATAAGATAATGAAAGGATTTTTCACATAGTTGTGAACTGAGGTAAAGGAAGCAACAAGAGTTGGTGAAGCATCCACAGTGGGGAGCCTTTGACATCCCAGGCCTGAAGGGGTAGGTATGGGAGTACTACTGGAATTAGAGAGAGCTATACCAATAGGAGAGGATGTTCAACAAGAGCTGCAGCCTTCAGTAGAGCATCACCCTAGGTAGAGCAGGGAGGGAACCAGGTAAAAAAACCCCAAACTCATGGTCCTGTCATCCTCCATTTTCTGGATGGAAAAGGGTGGAGAGTGGATCTGGAGGGGCAAGATGGAGAATACTTGGCATTTGATATTGTTAGAATTAAATTTTTGCCAAGTGATAATATAAAATCGTATGTCCTTTTGGCTCATTGAGGTGTTATTTTGCATTTTCCTGATATCTAATGAGCATCTTTTTGTGTGTTGATTGTCTATTTAATTAATCTCCTCTGTAAATTGCCTCTTCCTGTCCTTTGCACATTTTGTTTTTTATTGGGTAGTCTTGGCAATTGATAGATGTTCTTTATATATTCTAGATACTAATTCTTTGATGGGTTTTTGAAGAAGAAAATTTAAAGTGGTTGAATTATCAGTTATTTCATAGATTATGCTTTGTTTATCTTGTTTAATAAAGCCCACTTTATTCTCAGTTCATACAAATATTCTATATTTTCTTATAACACTTTCGATTTTTGCTTTTTTATATTGTTTTTAATTTCCTTACAATTTGCTTTTTGTACACAGTGTAAGACAGAGATCAGATTTCTCCATATGCATTACCAATTATCCTAGCACCAGTTGTTAAATATTTACTCTATTATTTCCTGCTGATCTGCACTGTTAGCTCTGCCACATAGTTAGTTTTCAAGTTTCTGTTTGGGGTCTCTCAATTTTGTTTCACTAATTTATTTCTCTATACCTTTCAGAAAACACAATTTTAATTGCTGTAGCCATATAAGAAGATCAGACACCTACCAGAACAAATCCCTTCACCCTGTTTTTCTTTAAATTCATCTTAAATATCACAGCCCTTTAATTTTTCCTGTAAATTTGTAAAACCAATTTGTTAAGCTCCAAAAATACTCCATAAGAATTTTAATTGGAAGTACCATTAAAATTATCAATTAATTTACAGGGAATTTGCAATATTGAGTTTTCTTATCTATGGACATGGTATATCTCTTCATTTATTTATATGTTTTTCTGCTTTTTTTCAGTAAAGGATGAAACATATCTTCACAAATGCTATGCTCATATTTGGTTAGATTTACTTCTATGCTTTTTTGTTGTCCTTTAAACTGTCACAAACTTTAAAGTTTTTATTTTTTAATGTTTGTGGCTGGTGCACAGGAAGTGAATTTTAAGTTTTTAATCTTTATATCCAGAAACCTTGCAAAACTTTTAAATGATAATACTTTATTTGAAGACTCTCTTGTGTTTTCTAAATCTACAATAACTGATTCTCCAAATAATGATGGTTTTATTCCATCCTTTCCAAGCATTTTATGTTTTACTTCTTTGCATGTCTTAATGGGTTGGCTAGAGTCTTCAGTATCATGCTGAATGGAAGCAGTGCTAGTGGCTTCCTTGTTTTTTCCTGAGTTTAAGCTGGTTGCTTCTAACATATTACCATTAAATATCATGTTTTCTGTATATTTTTATCCCTTTATCAGGTTAAGGAAGCTATCCTCTATTTCTTCTTTCCCAGATTTTTTAGTATAAATGAGTGTTAAATGTTTCCTAATGATTTCTTCATCTGATGAAATGTCATATGCTTTTCTCCTTTTAATGTGAGCCATCTTTGTATTCCTGAGATATAACCAATTTAAAAATGATTATATAGGCCAACAGCACTTTGGGAGGTTGAGGAAGGAGGATTGCTTAAGCCCAGGAGTTTGAGAACAGCCTGGGCAACATACCGAGATCTCATCTCTACAAAAAATTTTTAAAAGTTAACTGAGCATGGCAGCATGTGCCTGTAACCCACGCAACTTAGGAAACTGAGGTGGAAGGATCACCTGAACCCAGGAAGTAGAGGTTGTGGTGAGCCATGATTGTACCACTGCACTCTAGCCTGGGTGATAGAGTGAGACCTGACTCAAAAAAAGAAAAAAGTTTATATAAATTTCTATTTATATCTATGTACATTTGGTTTGCAAATATTTTTATGTTGTTGCATCTATATTTATGACTGAGAATGGTTTATAATTTACATTTCTCGTGATGTGCATGCCTATTTTGCATCAAGGTCTTAGTGGCCTCATAAAATGAGTTGGTGAGTGTTCCTTCATCTATTCTTTCCTGGAAGAGTCTGTATATAAGATTGGAGTTATTTGTTACTTGACAGACTGTTAGAACTCATTGCCAAATTTGTGTTGGCCTGGTGTTTGGAAGGTAAGTGTATTTTAAATTACTGATCCACTTTCTTCAAAAACAATGAACTATTCAGGTTTTCTATTTCTTCTTGATTCATTGATGATAAATAGCATTTTAGTAGGAAATTGTCCTTTGCATTTAAGCATTCATATTTCTTTGCATCCAGATATTCACAGTACTTTCTGTTGCATTTGTGACTATTCCCCTTTTTCATTTATAATGTGTTGCATTTGTGTCTTCTCTCTTTTTACTTCATCAATCTTGCCAGAGGTTTTCCTATGCAATTAGTCTCTTCAGTCTTCTTCACTATGTATTTCTTCTCAATTGTATTAATTCCTGTACTTGGAGTTATTATTTCTTCCCTCCCATTTTCTTGCTTTTTCTTGGCATATTAGAGTATAACTGCTGAAAATGTGCATGTGTGTCGGGGGCAATTTACAAGTTTAATGTTTATATAGAAAAGAAATGCCAGCCGAGCTCGGTGGCTCAGCCTGTAATCCCACGCTTTGGGAGGCTGAGGTG